>UXGD01004900.1:0-15822 GCA_900474315.1 Torymus auratus
AATTTTGGATTTTTAAGTCTGCCTCGGGATTACAAAAAGTTTGGTAATTTTTACTGAAATTTTTGTAATTTTTACTGGTTTTCTTCTCTCCGTGTACATCATTCAATTATTTCGAAACGAATATTATGATGTTGTAATGAAATAATGTATTGTCATTATATAATATATAACAAGGAAATAATGCCGTTGGAATCCATGTCATTTCCTCCTACGGGAGATACGATTGCCTGAAAGGTGAAGCATGGATAATGTGGTTGGTGATTGGATGATTATAGCCGGATACGAATCGATGTCATTCGGTTTAAAGTTGCACGTGGGAAACAAAAGACAAAGTGACTTGTACATACTATGAATAAATAATTATATTTATATTTGATTATCGTGAAATGATTAAAAATCAAATAGCAAATGCGAAAAATTGCAACATAATAAACGCGAAGCATGTTTGAATTTAGTCAATCTTTAAAGAATTAGCTATTATACATATTCAGTTTTGTATATATAAATCTTTTCCAAAGAACATTAAGTTGAATGAATTTGTAAAAGTAAGCTCGTAACTTGTAATTATTCTATGCTAACGAGTCTTCCTCCTCAGTGCATTAAAGTATGTTTTGTTTCTCGAAGAAGCTACTCTCAAGTAAAACTCTGAATCCGTTTTGAGAAGATCGTGCTTTATAGAGTAACTACATCAGTTAATATCCATTAAAGCTGCCCTCATAACTCTCTAATTTACACGAGAAAATATATTCGCGCCCGAGCGAAAAGAAAAACCTTAACGAGTATGAAAGTTTATGGCACTCGGTGTTTCGTGGAAGCTGCTATCAATGAAGTTTTGAAAATGTAAAAATATCTCAGAATTCTTAAAAGAAAAGTCTTATTCCTCATCGAATAAACATAGCAGATAATGTTATACCTCTGTGAAAATTACTTTGATTAACCATAATGCGTCGGCTACTCCCTGAAATGGTTTTATTATGCTAATAATATACTCCGGCTTTTTGAAATGCAAGAGTAAACTTTTCCGTATAGTATCGCAATATCCGCATTTTTCCGCGAGGTCAGCCGCAATAACAATTAAACCTCACCATTCTCCCCCCTGCAATTAATTTCGACTCCGCATATTACAACAGGGTGCTCGAACGGGGCTACATACCTACTACTGTATACACGTGTACGAGCGAGCAAACAATGAAACGAGTGGCTCGCGCGCGCATACGACGTCATAATTCGCGCTACACTGCGGCAAAGTATCCTCTATCTGTCGGACCGCGAATTAATCAAAGTTCATGGAGAGGGTCAAAGTTTCCTCGTTTCGGCCGGCACTTAAAATAAAAGCCGGCCTGCCAGACGAAAAACCCCGCACCCACGCCTGCGCACGAGCGCACACAGGAAAAAAAATCGTCCTCTCTGACACATTTGCCTCCTTCCTCGAGCGAGCCAAGAAAAAGTCCGTACGTACCTGCGGCGTTTGAGCGGCTGCCAAAGGAATCCGTGAAAAAGGAACGAGAGAGAAAAGAGGAAAGGGACTACACCGAAGTCCTCGTGTAAGCGGAACGTGGCCTATAAATAAAAAGCCGAGGGAAGCCTTACAAGGGGAGAGGAGGCGTTGTTCGATGTGCAGTCCCCCGAAATAGCGCGGCGCCCGCGGAAAATAGGAGGAGAGCAGCGCCCGCGACAAAGCGGTGTGCAACGTACAAACACACACATACATGCACCTGTGTGCATGTGCCGCGTTACACTGCAGATACATTGCGGCACGCACTCGTGCTCATAGAGCGCGGCGTCGTTTACGACGAACAGAGTGAGAGGGAGGGAGGGAGGGAAAACGAGGCGACGTGGGTGTATGTGCCGCGCTGAGGTGCGGTGCAATTTTTGGCAGCGCGCGCAGGTGTGTGCATGCAGTGGTCGTTGTCTCGGTTACGGGGTTAATTGAGCTGAGGTGACGCCAAGACCCTCGTTAATTAGTTACGTGCGGCATGCGGGATGTTGATTTTCATTATTTTCCAGAGTATATTAATAATCTTGAATATTTCGGGCAAAGTAGTTATAGTTTCGTAAAATTGTCTGTATTCGTGAACTTTACGTTGCTGTGGAAACTCGTTTTCACATTTGTATATCCTTTTAGATCCTTCTCGTATTTATAGTTTTAAAACTGCTTATATATATGTATTCCAATCTATGTCCTACATTTTTGATCAAATATCAATTAACTATTTTTATTATTTAGAGCCTGCGACGAGATTGTTATATACAAACGATGAGAGCTATAAAAGTATTTCATCTAAAATGGCGGTGTAATTAATCCTCTACTATATCAGCAGCTATCGTCGTATAAAATCGATTCGGGCTGTAATACGTTACAAAAAAATAAAATCGAACGCGTAACTGTAGCACACTATAGCATTCAAGGCGGGCAATCGAATTTCCGAAAGTCGTTTTGTAACGAACGAAACGCGGGCTCACCGCGCGACCTTTGCCTGCTGGCACCTGGCTGCGCGCCGTCGCCATCTGGGCCATTGATTTTTAATTCGTAAATTCTTCATTGACCTCGGGAAAATAAAAGCTCTCTCAGTTCTGCGCGTTCGCTCGTTCCCCGCGAAGGATCATCCACGCCGTAAAACTCGCATCACACACACACACACGAACACAGCGCGACGAGAATAAACGCGACGTTAAATTAATCCGCGTGCACGCGAGTGTCACGTCCGCGGGAAAACTGCGCGCGCGAGCTGAAATTCGGGTCGGACACGAAGAAACAAATGGCCGGTGGTATAGTGGCGGGGCGGCGAAAAGAGTTTCGTATAATTGTACGCGCGATAAGTCCGCGCGAACGAGAAAAAAGCCAAGAAGAAAGGAAGATTGTATCGGGGAAAAAGGTCCGCGTTAATTCGATTATGTTAATTCGCGGGCCGCGGGAGTGCCGAGCAAACTTGGCGACGACGACGACGACGACGAGGACTCTGCCGAGTTTCGCGCGGGATTTTTAAATAATGAATTGGAACGGGAGCGCTTGGAACGAGTTTCTCGCCTGTCAGGTGGAATGTAAAGGAGGCGGCGACAAATTCCGCCGTGAATGGCATGGTAAATACTTGATTAATTCGATGTAACAATCAGTCTTTATAGTTCGAAATTGCTTGTATTTTAATCAGCTATTCGGGGTTTCTTTTTTTATTAAGAAGACGGCTATATTTTAATTTATAATAAAAGATTATCATGTAATACAGTGAAATAAAACAAAATTGATAGAGAAATTACTTGCATGATAAGTGGCAATTTACGTCAGTACTGATTAAAAATATTCTCCAAGCAGGCGTGCTCACTTTTCATGCTTGCAATATAACCGTAGAAAAGAATTATTGCAGTAAATATATCAGCTGGACGTAGTAAGTGTAATTAGCTAGAGTCACGAATTAAGATTCATAATTATCATAATAGCGTTGTATTTAAAATTAGAGAATATGGTCATATTTTTTACAAATTAGTATGTATTAATGATATTTATTCGTTAAATATAGACTGTTAGAAATAGCTACATAATGTTTATATTTAAAAGAAGCCAGTTACTTCAGTATATTAGAAATTTCCATTCACTTCGTTTTGCGTTATCGAAAACGACGACCATTCAACGATTAATTATGCACAAACCAGCGGCTTTCGCTCAAGATCACCACGGCAAACGAAATATTCAAATACGCGGCCCGCCCTAAAATAAGCAGTTTAATTATTTCTACGCGCTCAGCGAGTGCAACTTAATAAGTAAATCAGGTTTGCCGTGGCTTCAGTTCTCTCTCCGCCCACTCACTCCCTCTCTCTTACCGACACCCCCGACCGCATATTCACCCAACTGTTTACAATCGTATTTGTATGATAATGACTATACGTGCCGTACAGATACACTACATACACGCAGAAATACACTCTATACACACAAATCTTTGCCTTGGTGTATAAATAAGCACAAATAAACGAGTAAAGAGACAGTTGAGGTTGGAATGCGAGATACATAAGGGAACAAAGGGAAAGACCAATCAAAGGAAGAGGAAATTGATATTGCTCAACAATGACGATTGCATTTTATTCAACTATTACAAATAAAGATCAAACAGACGTGCTTTAAGTTTAATCAATTTTAATAAAGTTATATAGTTTTCAGTTTTAGGATATCTTTTTATACAAGATCGATAGCCTAAAATGTGAGATAACGCTATAAAACTGTCTGTGATCATTTTGTTAATAGAAGTGTTAAAATCGCCGTATTTTAAACTAACAATTTTAAGCTTTTACGACAAAATTTTCATTATTACGACTATTATTGATCGTTATTCATAACATGATCGTGAAATTTTCGCGAAAATTGTTTGCATGGGTGTGAGTGTATGGATGTGTGGGTGTGCGCAAGTCTGTGTGTACATTTATGCTTCGGGATCTACTAATCGGATTGTTCCGGATAGAAACAGCATACGATAAATTTATCTTGTGAAATATGAAATAAAATGAAACAAAACACAATTTAGATGGTTTTAGTGTATTTGAATCATATTGACGTTTAAGGTCAAAAACAAATGAAGCTCGTAGTCAAGTGAACGACTAAGCTATTGATTATATTATTTATATTTAACTTTTAGATTTGTTGGAAGAACCGCGCCACGGTTAATTAAATAATAAAATAGTAATTGTTAGTTCGGTCTACTTTAATCTCTTCGCTCGTAATTTCTGTTGTTCCGCATTAAATGGGTCTGGACTTCGAGCTGGATTTAAATTAAAAATTTCTATACAATAGCAATTGTTCACGGAAATAATTTACTTAAATGTTTGCACAAAAAATGACTGAGCCAAATCAATTTAAATTGAAATAATGAAGGAAGCTAGGTGCCAATTCCTGACAGTGATTTTTTTTTAATGTGCTCGGACTCGTATGCCACTACATCAGCAGCTTTCTTGATAACGGGCAACTTCTTTGAGGAACGATGTTTTAGTACAAATATAGCTAAAACTCCGAGTTCATTACTTACGAGCTATTTCTCTTCAATGTTTCAATTATTTCCATTAGCTGCTTAGCGCAGTATAGGTACAACGAGTATTGGAAAGCCTTACCGACTCTGTTAATACGGAGAAAAAAAACTTCTATTCAGAAAGAACCGAAGAGAAACGCCCTCCGCCCGTCGAACTGTCTCCCTTTCTTCCCCACAGCAGGGTCGGTCATCGTTGCCCTCTCCATCCCCCACTCTTTTTCTCTCTTTTTTCTCTCTTTGCGTGCTTTCGGCGCTGCGGCGCGTCGCGCAACTGCTTTAATATTTCATTAAGATTTTTGAGGGCGCGCGACCTCTCGCTGAAAATCTCTCTCCCTCTCTTACACTGGCGGCGCAGCTGGCAATCGATACACGCCGCGCGATGAAAGAAAGCTTCGAGTGGATTTACAGGTGGAGAGTCGAGAGAATTCGCGAAGGTGGAGGACAAGAGAAGTGGGAGCGTCTCCCGCTCTCTGGACGACCCTTGCCCTACAGAGTGAGGGAGAGGAAGAAGTCGAGTGGGCCTTATCGAGTGAACGACTGATATATTGCCCGAGCCATTGTTGTCATTTTTTCGCGTCTCGCGCGAACTGCGTTTTCTCTTTGATATTGCGTTTTGAGACGTACGAAGAAGCCTCGATTAATCTTTATTTTTCTGTTAATTCCCCTGCGATTGTATTTTTTTGTTAGATTTATAAAAGGGAGATAGTTAGTTATAATAAAACATTTTAAGGTTCAATAGTAACATTGTTTCATTGGCCGCATATAAACTAATCGATATCCAGGAATTATGTTTTTTATTTTAGAAAAAATGTTAATGAAAAGTTTAAAAACTATAATATTAGGCAACCATTAAACTGTTTGAAATTATTAAAAGTCTGAAAATAAAACTTGCTTAAGCATTTACATTAAATACGACATTTATCCATTTCTTCTTTGTGTAATTAGCACAAAAATCATATCTATAATATTTTTAATTAATTGGCAGAGATGAATTTCAAATTGTTATGCTAATATATAACCAGTAATAATGATCTATCAAAGTATCATTCTGAGAAATAGAAGGTTTTATCTTGGTTGTTTTGAGACAATGAAAGACGGCAGGTGCGTTAACTGTCTATCCGTGTAATTGGAACGAATGGATTAGCCGGTAAGGCGCTTTAATTACTAGTCGTACCTTCGGTCTGACCTCGCCGTGACTTATTCCACTAGCGCGTTTCAATCGCCCCTTTGACTCCGCAGCAAATGGAATTGTTTCTACCACTTTATGCCATAATCATTGTATCGTGAAATGTAATTTGCCTTATTAAATCCGTACAAGGTAATATAACTTTAAATCCTATTCAGAACTTGTTAACTATCTATGACGCTAATTGTTTTAAAATTATTGAAATTATTTTTATTACCAGTTGTATTAAACAATCATTTTCATTACATCAGTCTCGATATCAAAATTAAGTCGAACACCGCAGTCGCATCAACGAAAGAGATCGCAGCATTTCCGTGACACCGAAACCACCTGTACAATGTGTCCTCCAGGGCTGAAAATCTTCATTCACAAAGGAAAAGCCGATTCAATATCGCCGACGCGAAAGCATTCAATTATTAATGACAGCGGACTTTTTTCCCCTGTCTCTGTCTTTCCACTCGCAGTCGCAAAGCTGCAACTCACCCGGTGGCGAACGAGAGAGAAAGAGCGGGAGAGATAAAACTCGAGCAGTGGCGGGCGCGCTGACGAGTTAATTTTTGAGTCCGAGAATGATTGATTCTAATAACGCAGTTTGACTCGCGCGCGCATACGAAAAACAGATATTGGTAGAGAGAGAGAGAGAGAGTGCGAGAGAGAAAGAGAGAGAGAGAAAGAGAGCCATGGTCCTTGACCGAATTGCGCCCGACGCTCCGCACCTGTCGACCCAAATATTGACCTAACCTCCACGTACGCGCGACCCATCGGAGTACGAGCTGGCGCACGCGCGCGTAAGAGTGACTGAGAGAGAGAGAGAGAGAGAGAGAGAGAGAGAGAGACTGGCAGTCTTTGCGGAGTCATCAAAGCGTAAAAAACGATATTCTCCCCCTTCCCCACATCCGCCGTGTCTAGGGAGAAGCCGACGCTTCCTCCTAGTCATGCTCCGGCCTTTTTCTCACCGCGTAGTCTCTCCTCACTCTCTACGACTGCGCTTTTCTCAATGGATTCGATGACTCGCAGCGGCGCGGCTGGCTCGAGGGAGTTGTGCGCGGGGTTCCAAGTCAGATGAGTTTTCCGGGAGACGTGCGAATATGCTCGGTGCTAGGGGAATCAAATTACGGTAAATTATTTTCCGTAGTTTTACGGCTGTCGGTGTGTAGTGCGCAGTAAATACGAGAATGACGATGCGTGGAATTTTGGAGTGTAATGCTGGATATTTGTGGAGAATTTTAATATTCGTTCGGTAAGAAAAGGCATGTTTTATCAAAATCGGAAAATAGTTTTCTATTTGAGGGTGGTAAGTATAATTTTCGTTTTATTAATATTATTCACAATTGATTGGAATAATTATAGCAGGTGCATATTTATGTGAATCTCCGGATTCGTTTAATAATAAACTTATTGTATATTATAAGAATAATTCACGGATCGTGTCATGTTTGTGTGCAAAGGTAAATAATTAATTGTAATATATATTTATGTAGATATATTAAATAAATCGTATTATTTTGCATTTTGTAGTTTAAAAATAACGATAATACTGTTACGAGTGAGCTATCGCAACGTTTAATAATAAAAAGGGACGGACCCTGGGCTTGAACCAGAGCCGTCGACTCGCAAGTCAGAAACCCTACCAACAAGCCACGGCCGTCACCAGCCGGACTTCTACTAATCGGCGTTATATTGTAATCGGACGCCTTGCTTATTTCGTTCTTTCATATTCGTACGCGTATCCACATGTAACAATACTAATATTAAACATTTCTGATATGAGATCATGTGATTTTAAGATATATTGATTTTATCGTATTTATAAGAAAACGAAGGCATTATTATGAATGCTCAGTAAAACTTGCTATGATCGGACGAAATTAAAAATTGTTAATCTTAAAACCACGTTTCAAAAAGATAATTCAAATAATTCTTGTAAATGATTTGCGATATTGACTTTTATAGAGTCATAAAAATCATGTACTTATTTACTTACTTATAATGAGATGACGGGATCGCGAGAATATCGTTGAATATGCAGCAACGGTACTTACCTAAAACAAAAAGAAAGTACATATTAGTATTTGCAAGCGGCAAATAAATGTCATACAATAGTAACTATAAAGTTTCAAATAATATAAAATAAGCTGTTCGGTTTGTAAAGGATTAGTATTCGTTTTCTAAAATCAGTGGTGCAAAGCCTATATTCTTGTCAAAAACCGAACATATCCGTAGACTAACAGCAGTCGATATTTTCCAAAACCCATCGCCACTTGCAGAGCTGGCAGCGCGATACTCTAAATCGCGTTAATCCGCGGCTTGCCAAGAAGGGTTTACGTGCGCGCTTGCAAGCTTACAGCTCGGAGTTTGCGCGAATTCGCGTAAACAATTTCAAATATTGTTCCTGCCAATAGCACAAACTGATGGCGGCAGCGGTTGTAGAGAGCTCCAGCGGTGGCTTATCGCCGTCTATTTCGAAACTTCCCATATTGCGCGCGGAGGAGGGCGAATTCGTCGGAATAATTCATCGGGCGCGCCTCAAATACACCGCGTCGGCGGCTGAAAATAGCGGCGGTTTAAATAGCGAGCGAGCGCGCGAATGTAGTTGTGAAAAAAGACAACAAAATCAAATGCTCCATTGGAGTCGGCTCCGATATTCTCCCCGGTTGACATTTTCCGTCATAGACGACCGGCAGCTTCGAGTAATTGCATTGAGAATAATAAATGTCGATGTGGCGCTCCGGGGCGGTTAT
This sequence comes from Torymus auratus, assembly GCA_900474315.1. Lineage (NCBI taxonomy): Eukaryota > Metazoa > Arthropoda > Insecta > Hymenoptera > Torymidae > Torymus > Torymus auratus. Next base: position 8,940 of record UXGD01004900.1, read on the forward strand.
ATAAAAGTACATTTGTCTGTGCAGTTATATATATTTGAGGTGGAAAATTTGAATTTATTTTTTTATTATATTAGGATACGTATAATTGTTTACTTGATTTTATCCATCACGCAGAAACTGACAGAGTTTGTTAAAAATAACATCACTTTTGTGAAAATCATCAAAATCACTATTTGATAAAAAAAAAACAACGCATTATTGAAACAATTTCAAGTAAAAGGTATAAATGATCGACCATAAATTCTCATTCATCATAAAAATGTATATTAAAATAAAAAGTAATTATTTGAATGTTATAACGAATGCAAAAGCTAATTGAGCAAATATTAAATACACACTGTGTGAATGATTCGACGAAGAGTTTCCTCTTTTTTCCCATAAAAACGATAATCTCGATAACCGCAGCGCGTGCACTCGATATAATATATCGGGAAAAATCACCAGATGAGTATTTCCTCTGGCTTCCACGCATGCAATACAAAACACACTCTTTCTCTCTACGCGCTCGCTGAAAGCGCATCCACGAGGCGCAAAGTATCCAATTAGCCGCTATCGTCCCATTATATACGTCGCGGATTTTCGCATCGATTTCTCGTGCCATTGAGCGCGCTGGAACGGAAAAGCGATTACGCAACAGAATATTTTTCTTTCCCCAGCAGAGTTTGCGTGGACTCTCATCAACTCACAGGCGCGCGCGGGGATAGCTCGATAATCCATCCGCGGCAGCGGCGCATTCCCGGGGGCGAGTGGCGCGAGTCGACGTGCGGCCCGGCGGAGCGCGAAGCTGCGGTGCGTTGCTGATGATGGTTGAGGTTCCGCGGACGCGGCTGAAAAGCGCAGTGGTGGCTGGCTTTTGCGACGGTTTAGTGAATTTTTATCGATAAATGCCTTGTCGTCGGCTATGTTGGGAGAAACGACTCTCGTTTATTGCCACTCAAGCTCGATTGATTGTTTCATCAGGCATATTTAAGTATTTGCCCAAGATTAGCGTCCATTAAGGAATTGATCTTTAGAGTGAATCAGCTACTTTTCTACCGTACTTTGGTAAATTGAGTAAGAAATGGGAGAAAAATAAGTATTCGTTAGAGCTACTTTACTGATACAAATTTTACTGATTAGTGAATTAGGTAGACATCAATTCAAATCTTACTTTTATTCTGGTTATCGATTTGTCTGACTACGAAAACTGATACAATAATAAATGAAGGATAATTCAACGTAAATCGAGTGATTTTATTTATATATATACGATCGAATCATATAGGTATAATAATAGGATTCACTTGTATAGTAACGTGTAAGTCGTTCTCTTATCTGAAAAATCCAACGGCAATAATCAAAATTTAAACTCGAAATACCTCCAACAGTAAACATAGAATATTAATTAAATTTCTCTCACACAACCGCTAGATCGCTAGATTTAATTATAAGGACATTAATCATTCCGCAAGAGTAAAGATTAAAAAAGCCATCTAGAATTTTCCGCGTCTATATATAGAGGTAGATTTGCTCAAATAGCTTTTGAAAATGTAATTATATGACAAGCTGTTTAATTGGATTTCACATAGATATTAGAGACTAATTTCAGAGTCTACAATTGGCCCCTTAAAAATGCACATCCTCGCCACAATTGGAGAAATCCATCCTCTACAAGCCTGTAAACTATGACTCTTAGTTCGCAGCGCTAATTTCGTGGCCACTCGCAATCCACCATTTTCCGAGCCATTGAAGCGTAACCTCCTATAAAGCGCCTCATCCAGCTGCGGCCCCGAAAACCACTGGGCAAACGGGCTGCACAATGCGCCAATAGTAGTAGGCGGTGGCAGCAGCAGCAGCCATCTCCGAAATTCGGCGACTCCTTTACGTAAAGCCGCGGTGCTGGAGGCTTCGAAGCAAACGGGGCCGCCGCTGCCGGCGGCGCGCGTGTATATCGTGCGCGCAAACCGACCTAATTGTTCTGCTAAATTTACCGTGCATATGTGAGGAGCTACGGCAGTCTCTCTGAGTTTACGCCGCGATATAGACCGCAGCGAGGATATCTCGGCCGTGGGAGGAGGAGGAGGAGGACACACACGTATAGGTGTGCGTGCGAGCGAAGGAGCGCGCCTCCTTCCGGCCCCCGACTTGCACGTCGCGTGCGCGATGATGGCGCTCGTTCTTGTATATATGTGTGGGTATATCGTCGTTGTCTCGCTGTTTCGTGATGTATCTGTTTTGCGAGGCACGTGATGGCTTCGTGATTTCGGCTCTTTTCGAGGGGGAGCGGGTGCCGATGGGCTCGGCTGATTGGGTTCTCGTTGGAACGGTGACAAGAATATTGCCGAGATTGCAACACAGAGAGTTGCTCGAAGTAAATTACTGGGGCCGGTAGTTTATTTTAATGCTAACTATTTGTGCTAAGAGGGAGATAATTGATGAGCGATTATAGTGTTATTTTTAATTTCACCTTTCTTTATACATAGATAACTATAGTATTGTTCAGTTTTACTTAGAGAAGCGGTGTTCAACGATAATTTCTAATCTGATACAAACACAGCGAGTAATTAACATGGCGAGTGTTGTAGAAACGTATAACGAAAAGCGAAAAAAGATTAATTATAATGATAAAAATAAGCTTGTAGATGGTCGTGGTGTGTTTCTAGCAAATTTTTACCTATGGAATGGAAACGCCAGGCACGAGACACGAGAGGTGAGTCTGTAATAAAGCAATTACGCCAAAGTAATTGTAGAACACGAGATGCAAGAGTCAGATTTCCAAGCTGAGTTAAATCAACCTGTTTCATTTTAATTGTTAAAACAAATGCATGTAATTCACTTTGCTTTGAAACCAATTTATTGCCTATTAAAAAAAAATAAAATGTGTTTCAACAAATAAAAAGCGAATTGTAAAGCACCACTACGTAAACCCGCAAAGTATTAAATTTCTTATCACAAATGTTACGACTCTCCTGGTATGGTATTTTGAAGAAAGGCTTGAAAAGCTTTATAATAACAAACTGCGCAGTACAGCTAGTATTGAATGTTTTCTGTTAATTTTTATTTAACGATTTTGTTACAGACTTAATATTTATCTACTACGCTTATACACTGCTTCAAAACGTTCAAATTAGCCTTACATTTAAACTTGTCCCACACTTTAAAAAATATTAACATTTCTACCTTTTCTGTATTTCTACCAACAACGAAACTAATTTCTCCGACTCCCTCTTACAAAAAAATCTATTGTTACGTCAGCAAAAACTACCCCGAACCAGCCTCCCCTCTGAACGAGGCAAAAAAAAACCTTGCAAAACCAATACAACCGATTCCCATCGACGTATCGCCGTTGCTCGCCGCGCGTAAAAAATGCAACGGCACGCGCTCGCGCGCGGCTGTTCCCTCCCTCCGAATGTAAAACTGCTTGAGCCCCTCTGGCGGATAAAATTTTAAAATTTCACCGAGAGAGCGCAATCTCATCCCCCGGATTTCCCGACGCTATAAGACGTGCCGGAGCGGCCCTCCTGAAAAACTAAAGCGCGCGCGCCGTAATTACAAAGGCTCGCGCGGTGAGCATTTATTATGTAGCCGGCTTGCGGCGAGGCAAACGAAACAAAGAAGCCCGCCGGTGCCTGGGGCTGACTGCTATTACGCACTCACGTCCCTCCACCTCCTCCTCTTTCCTCGAATTAAGTTCTACTTCGCGGAGGTATACACGTATACACACACATCCAGGCGGGCGCGCGCATCGCGTTGCTTTTATTCGCGGCAGGACACGCGAGCTAGCAGCAGAGCTAGCTGCATTGCGGTGCTGCTGCGGCTCGGCACACAGCACAGCCTCTGCCGCTGCTCCCCCTCTGTCTCTGTCTCGCGCTTCCCTGCCGTTCGCGCATACACCCATATATATACATATACTCTGTGGCGCATAATAATAAATTTTTTTTTCGATTACAAATAAAATTCTATATTTTTTATTTTTTTTACTAATACATTTATATAGGGAAAAATTTCGGCTAAATTTTTTATGTTAGGATAGGACTCGATATATGCCAATTGTTTCGAATAAATTTTTGGCTGACGAGTCAATGCAATAACTCGTCCATTTAAAGTCATTGAATTAATTCTAAGACATCCGGCATTCGATGGCGTTATAGTCATGGGTTTTCCTACATCTATACTCTGGTCACACATAACCACCCTATTGACAAGCATACGCTGACATTCGGGGAATTTTATCGATAGTAGAAATTTCCGCTCGTTGCCGACTGTGAAGAGGGTGCGATTCTGTAAATTGTCATTAGCTCCTCTTACCTTATAAATAAATTCATCCTCTGTGCTGGTCAAGACACGCACGTTTAGCCAGTTATCGAAATAAATGTGTGGATTACGTTCAATATGATTAAAGATAATCTTTGTATTCGGTCTTTCGCGTACGACATTGATTTTGACAGCCATAACATTACCCAAACCGTAAAATGCAATCTCATCATTTTGTATAAAATCATTTTTATCTGTAAAACATTCTGCCATATCTATTGGATATTGTGATAATGAAGAATACATGTAAAATGGATGGATAAAGGTGTTATCGCCTGTCTGACCGCTAACACTCACCGTGTGAAAAACACTCTTCACACTTGTCACGGCATTACTAAGATTTAGTGAGTAAACAATATTGCACACTCGAAGTTGTAGTTGTCGTTGATGCGTTGAATTAAAGAGTAATTTGATTTTTTTGGGTCTGCCGAGCGGATGCTCACATAAGCCAAGCTCGAATGTTTATCTATATTTGTTTCGATGTAATAATCTGATATCATGTCTGTCACCTTAAACGCCATTGTCACATTCATTCTGTAGTAATATGCGCATGGCATGAGATTTTTTTCACAATTCACCAGAGAAAGGGCATAACGATCTAGTATATTCATAAATCGCGATCTATCCTAAGAATCTTGCTGATAATCAATCGTCGGCAGAATATTGCAACTTGTCTGCACGACAGAATAGGTCGTTAATGTCTGGAGAAAGTCTTCCTCAATTCTTTTGTTTGCTGCATTATCTCGCTGAAAATCCTGGAATAAATTGGGATAAAAATTCAATAACGCAAAAAGAAAATTCAAAGCTTCTAATTGATTGTGTAGATTTAGAGTTCTATTGAAATATTTTTCCTTCACCATGACTCGATTCTTGGCGATCCAGCGTTCACTGCTTGACAACATACCATATCTCGACTGGTATGAATTTGACCATAAATTCACATGAACCTCTTTCAAAGATATGTACTCATTGTCGATGTAGATATCGTATACGTGACCCGTCTCGTGCATGAGCATCCAATCATTGGTTAGAATGGCATATACATTTGTACCCGCTACGGTAATGTCCGATGGGTCACAGTAGGCGGCATATGTCACGGTATCACACATATTGTCATCGGTAGTAATCATCTCCCTGCTATAAGTCTCTGGTAGAGATAATGTTTCATAAGTATCGTATATTTTACTTATCGGCGATGAACCATCTTCTCGTATAAATGCTATTTTTGATGATGATCTCGACGACGACGACTTGATGCATAATGCTCGGTAAAACAATTTTCTATTGGTAATTTGTTGAAACATTTTCTCGGTATTAACACCTGCGTGGCAGCTGTCGCGATTACTCAGACAATCATAGTGTCGTATTATATCATCTACTCTCGAAGCGAAAAATTTAAAATCAACCAAATTTCTGAATAATATTATGTCTATGGGTGTGAGTAATAATTGCGCATGCGCCGACTCGTAGAGACTATAGGCTGAAATTTTAGCACGATTCCACCAGGTGATATAAGCTGCATATGTTTGACCATTATTTTCGAGGTAATTAACGAGATCAGTATTTGCGTCATATTCCAAAGCGACAAATATTTTATCATAATTATTTATGTAAATCTTGTAATCGTCGAGAACGACAGTCTCAATGAATGGCACGCACTTCTCCTTTAGCGAAACACGAAAACTACGAACACTTTGCACAACCGAGAGAATTGTCCGGAATGCGCTCTCTTTATTCGATGTATCGTAACATTTTATTACAATATTTTTTGTCATGATCGCGACCTTTGGTTGCTGCGGTGCTGAAGCTCCCCGAACGATAAAAATTTTTATGTCTATCACACCGATGGGTAGTACCATGTCAAAACTATGTTTCCAATGATTCATCTGCTTGTATGTTGCGGGAAAAGATGAGATATTTACGTACGATAAAGGCACGGCTTTTTCTATGCTCACTTCAACTGTTGGTGTTGGCAGCAGCAGCAGCAGCAGCAGCGATAAAACCCAAAGAAAAGTCTTGAACGACATTATGCGCTTCTAATGTCTCTTTTTTATCCTTCAACAAATGAAAAATTGTCAAGCGACAGTCTGATAATACTGAAATGCGCTATTCGTATGCTCTATTATATACCCCGATCGGCATTATTCATTGTTAATATAATCGGCATGGTAGGCTTATTGTTAGAGCCTTATCATTGGTGACTACTCATTCTGTCGACATTTTTTTTTTATTTTTTTTTTATTTTTTTTTTATTTTTTTTTTTTTTACAAGAATTAATCCATCAATGCATGTCATAGCGCACCGTAATTTAGTATATCCTTATGATCCGTATAATAGCAGTAGTATAGTAGTAAGAGTCTCCTTCACATATTGTAATATAAACTTGGCCGGATTCCCGTATACTAATAGTAATACTATACTAATAGTTTGTACTTTGTAAAATGGTAAGAGCCACGGTGAGACAATGGTTAGCTCTACCGAACGACACCCCGGTAGGATACTTCCATGCTTCGGTTGGCGAAGGAGGTTTGGGCATTCCATCCGTGCGCTGGCTAGCGCCTCTTCACCGGCGCAACCGCCTTCTCGGGCT
>UXGD01004901.1:0-15821 GCA_900474315.1 Torymus auratus
TTTTTTAACACAATATTTGTGCATAAAATGAAAGAATATGTCACGTGGAGTGCCTGACAAAATTGGTGGTCGATATACCAGTCCCGTCCTTAAAAGGTTAATGGAAATTTAAATGAAGGCTGTACAAACTTGAGACATTTAAGTAATAATAAAGATTTTATGGAAATCACTTTAAATAAATATCGTTTTGGAAATATTAACTTTAAAAGCCTTTACTTACATCTTTTTATCTTTTATTTAAATAATAAAGAAAAAGTATAAATTTTAAACGTTTTAATCTACAAATATTATTAAGGTTTTAGCTAGTATGTTAAGAAACTGTAAACAAAACATTTTTTTAATAATAATTATAACTTCTGCTATAAATTTAGACACTTGCCGATTGTAATTGCCGTTCTTCATTGTAATTACCGCTGTCTTGTACATATTCTAATAGTGTCTATTAAGGTGTTATAGAATGATATCCCTAATAGCACAAAATGTTCTAAAAACATTTTTTAAACCTACACAGAAAAACTTTTCAAAGTTTTTCCAAAAATGTTTTAAATCATTATATAAATTGCAAAATTACTGCTTTTAAAGTTTATTCGCTGTAAGTATTAACGTTCAAGAATGTTTTAAATACGTTTTAAATGCGTTTCGAAAACATTTAAAACCATTTTTCGGTATGTTTGAAATAAATTTTTTAATCAATAATAGATGTACATAAGAAACAAGTTTGAAGAATGTTCACTATTAAAATTGAGTTGGTTCATAGTAAAACGTTATAAACATAAAAACTATTTTAAATAATGGATGTTCTAGTAGAAATATTTACAATTTATTACAATAATTAAACATAATTGTTTATTTTATATAATGGACGTTCCAGCAGAAATATTTACAATTTATTACAATAATTATACATAATTGTTTATTTTAAATAATGGATGTTCCAGTAGAAATATTTACAATTTTTTAGAATAATTATTATACAGAATTGTTTATTAAAATATTTTCCTTAACTAATTTTCAAGTTAAAATTAATATTATTCCATTTGTAGTTAATATTATAGTGAATTTGTATTTACTCCGCCCATTCTTATGTTTTCCTAAAATTTACGTATAAAACAATCGTAACGCCTGCGCTAATTAGGGTTATTCGTAATTCGAATTTGCCGCGTGCGAGCAAGGCGCAAGAGCGTGCACACGCCCCGAGCGTACTATAGGACGGTCTTGCGACGCCGTAATACGCCCGTCGCGCATCTGCGCACTGCGCTGCGCAGCAGCTCAGCTCCTTCCGTTATCGCGAATCATGGTAGCCATTTTCACCTCGATACCGTGGCGAGCACATCGCTCGACCGCGCTCTCGAGTTTTGTAGTGCCCACACCGGATCATTGTAATTTCGCGTGTGTCAGAAAGTGGAGGTGCACACTGTAAACATTAGAGAGAAATAGAGAGAGCGAATTCGTGCCGCGATTATCGAGCGGGACGGCCAGTAGGCAGCGAGCGACGAGTCGGCATCGCGATAAGCCCGCCTGCCATCACCCGACCAAGCGAGCCCTAGAGAGCGAGAGAGAGAGGGAGAGAGAGAGATCACACCTGCTGCTTATTCGACGTAAACCTTCCGCTATACTTCTTGCCTCAACGTAAATATTATTTGACATGTAAAAAAAAGGCCTGCATTGATTTGCAAGTTTTCTGTTCTGTGTACGAGTGGGTGAGCGTGTCAGCCCGCCGCACCGTGTTCTTTGCATATTCGAGTCTTAACTGGTGCGTTACCTAACCTGTAATAGATACTTGCGTACAGTGTGTTTGTACTTTAGTATTTTTAAAATACGTTTTCTCGTTAGGTCCGTTACACGCAAAGAACAGGGAACATATACAGTAAATAACGTAGGTTAATTTATCTACTAGCTATATTCAGTGCGCTTTCTTATTTTATTTATGGGATGGGATATTTGACATGACATCAACAGCTCGAAATTTTAACACCGCTTATACTTTGTGAGTTTTTGGTGACGAAAACGTTCCTGAATTTTTAGATCAATATTTTAATAATTACAAAAGTTTTTCTACATGAAATTGTTATTTTTTGTAATTTTCGGTGAATACTCAACTTTTGTAATTTTTTTGTTGCACATTGGTTAGAAAAAAGTTTGCATTTGACTTACAGAATGTGGTAACATTTATATTATCAGTTTTCGCTGTTGCATTTTCTTTTTTTTTTCGATCTTTTGTTTAGTCTCAGTTATGAGCAGTAACGTTGTACAATGAGTAGAATAAAATTTCCATTTTTCTAATATTTACTATATATTAATAAATATAAATGCTTACTATATATTTACAATATATATTTTATAAATAATTTTACAATTAATGTTTCAGGTTCTGAAATCACAGGACAGTGTTAGCTAAAAAATCAACTAGAGTATAGAAATGAATGAAGGTAGCACAATGACAATGTCATCGAATACTCAATTTACAAATCCACCTCCGCCTATAACCCTTCCAAATATGTCGGTGCCACCGCCATTAGGGCCTAATTTATCAGCACCGCCTCCATCATTAAAAATGATAAATACATCAGCTACGTATCAATCATCACGGTATCCTCTTCATAGAGAGGTGAACAGAGGATTTGTTAAACCGTTTAGACCCTATCATCCTCCTAAACATATCCCCAATGGAGAAGCTTTGCAAGATGACTTTGATGGCAAAAGACTTCGAAAATCAGTCATGCGAAAAACTGTGGATTACAATTCATCCATTATAAAAGCTTTGGAGAACCGTGTTTGGCAACGTGATTATCGCGACAGACGAGCTTTGCAACCAGATGATATATACTGTCCTGATCTTTTGCCACCTCCTAGTTATATTGATAATCCAATAAATGCAGTAACAACAAGGTTTGTTAAAACTGCAACAAATAAAATGAGATGTCCTATTTTTTGTATGGCTTGGACACCCGAAGGTAGACGACTTGTTACAGGAGCTTCCAGTGGAGAATTTACTTTATGGAACGGTCTTACATTTAATTTTGAGACTATTTTGCAAGCTCATGATAGTCCAGCCAGAACAATGGTATGGTCACATAACGAAAGCTGGATGGTCACAGGAGATCATGCAGGTTATGTCAAATACTGGCAGAGTAATATGAACAATGTCAAGATGTTTCAGGCCCACAAAGAGGCAATCAGAGGATTAAGTTTCAGTCCGACAGATCACAAATTGGCAACATGCAGTGACGATGGTACAGTCCGAATATGGGACTTTTTACGCTGTCATGAAGAGCGTATCCTTAGAGGCCATGGAGCTGATGTCAAATGTGTGCACTGGCATCCACAAAAAAGTTTGGTTATCTCAGGAAGCAAAGATAACCAACAGCCAGTAAAGCTCTGGGATGCCAAAAGCGGGCAGTCGTTAGCGACTCTGCATGCGCATAAATCTACAGTAATGGATGTAAAATGGAACGAGAATGGTAATTGGTTTGTAACGGCTTCACGGGACCATCTCCTCAAACTTTTTGATCTTCGAAACCTTAATCAAGAAGTGCAAACGTTTAGAGGGCATAAGAAAGAGGCTTCTAGTGTAGCATGGCATCCAAGTCACGAAGGTTTATTTTGTAGTGGTGGAAGTGATGGCGCTATTCTTTTTTGGCATGTTGGAGCCGATAAAGAGGTAGGGGCGATTGAACAAGCCCATGATAGTATAGTATGGTCTTTAGCTTGGCACCCACTAGGTCATATATTATGCTCTGGAAGCAATGATCATACTTCAAAATTTTGGACGAGAAATAGGCCAGGTGATCTTATGAGGGATAAGTACAACCTAAATACTTTACCAGCTGGAACGGGTGGTATCGATGATCATGAAGTAGCTGATGGAACAGCTATTATTCCCGGAATGGGACCAGAAGATCGCATTAATGCTGATAACGAGCTTGATGAAAAAAGTGGTGAAATTCCTGGCTTGGATCTTGATCACAATGATGAGGAAAATAAGAAATTAGCAAGTAAAAAGGTGCCCTATAGCAAACCCATTCCTCGTAATTTCCAAGCTCAATGGAATGAAATGGAATCTGAAGATTCAGAACAAGTTGAAGTCTTAAATGCTGTTGTAAATCAGTTAATTGAAACGACTCCCGGCGCTGTACCTTTAAGTGAAATTGTTCCAAATGCCATAATTCTAGATGGAAAAGTGATTGCAGTGGAAACAGGATCAAAGTTAGCTGAAGCTATAGCAAAAGGTACTGAAGCTATCAATAAACTAGTCAAGTCAGGAGACATCGAGGATTTGCGTGATAATGTAGGATTAAATGAAGAACAAGAAGACTCGGAGGACTATTTGCATGATGATGGTGAAATTGACTATTCTAAAGTCCCAGATATTCAACTTCCGCCGCCACTAGCAAGTTCTAAATTCGCGCAAAATCCTGAATTATTAAAACCTTTGAACCATGGAGTAAAGCAAAATTTCGATCAGTTAATTGGCTGGGGTGACGCTGGAGGAATGAATGAAAAATCAACTAAAACTCATCAACCAGCGTTTAGTGGAAGTTTTACTGAAGATTCCCAATCAAGTGATATCGATCTTAGACATGGTAGCCATATTTCAGAAATGCTGAATTGTCACGATAAGTTTAATGAACCGGAGGACGAAGATTATAGAAGATACGCGCCGGCTAATCCCAGAAATGTTTTGTTTCGTCCTACTGGACCACCCCCACCTCTTCCTGCCGGTTTCAATCCTAATTTCAGGCCTCCGCCTAACAATAATTTTTCATCTAATGCACATTTCCACCAAATGGCACCACTTCCAAATCAAGGATCCTTTAATAATTTTTCTAGTCCACCGCCAAATTTCAGACCTTCCAATTCGAATTTGGATAGGGGTAACTTTGATTCACCAAACTATAGAGGACAGAATAACCAACAATCTGGAGTACCATCAAATAATTACAATCCTAATTTCGGCAATTTTCAAAACAGGGGTGGTTCCAATCGGATTCAAAGTGACAGAACGTATTATAATAATCGTGGTAGAGGAAGAGACAATGACCAATCGAGAGGTGGTCGGTACAATTATTAAAATACAATAAATACAAAAACTGAACTTGTTTTGGAGGAATTAAAGAGACGTCATGGTGACCCGAATACGGCGTGGCGATACGCCCGGCTTTAGGAGGTGGGAGTTTAGTAGGTATTGTCCTTCCAGGCTCGTCGCCCGCTCCGAGGTCGAAAAGTCTGGAAGGACCGAGTCCTACACACAGGGTATTGAGGTTCGCATGCCTCCCCATGGTGCGTCAATGCATTCTCCAACTCCTCGGATAAAAAAAAAAAAAAAAAAAAAACTTTTTGCATGTTTTTCTAGGCTTGAAAGAGAAACACAGTTTTATTTTTAGAAAACAAGTTGTGCTTTTTGTAAAAACATGGACGTAGACGTAACAATTATTAAGTAAGTATTCCTTTTATCCTCTTCTTCACATCTTCGCTTGCTCTTTCTCTTCACCCATCGTAATTGAAACCGAGTTCTGGTTCATAGTTCAGAGAGGGAGAGAGAGAGAGAGAGAGAGAGAGAGAGAGAGAGAGAGAGAGAGAGAGACGGACGGAGACGTTTACTTTTATTTTGTCACGTCTCTGCCGCGCCGCACGAAGATGATATTGCCATCATCTCCCTCTCTCTCTCTCTCTCTCTCTCTTTTCCTGAGCTTTCTGGCTTTTTAACGAGCTGCGGTCGCGCGGTTAGTCCGATCCGTCGGCGGTTATTCGCGGATAAGCCTCGAATTTCCCTACGCGCGTCGAGGAGAGGATTTATTTCGGAGCGCGTGTTTCGCTTCAAGAGGAAGCGAGTGCAACTGAGTGAGAGAGAGAGAGAAGATTAGCGAGTTTTAAGCGATGGCTTTTAATTTTAAATATACTCTCTCCGAGTAAGAATATAAATATACATTTTAGCTAATGAGCCGGCGAGACGGGATGCGCGGTCTCATTACGCGCGATGTTGATGCGCCGGGTGATTTAGCATTCGTTATTAATATACTGCATTTTTATAAATTATTTTTACCTCTCGATCTTTGTGATCTTAATAAAAAAAGAATAATGCAGCGCGAGAATGTTAAGTTTTTAATTTTAATGTTGCTGAATAGAAATGAAAAGTGATATAATATATAGGTAGATAAAATATAATTAAACGCGTGTTTCGCTCTAAATATATATACACTCTTTTACATTATTACGTAATGTTATTATGTATTATAGTATGTATAATCTGGAAGATTTATTCACAGCGTTTTTCAGGTTCGCTGTATATCGAAACAAAGCATCTCAACGTCACCATATACCTTGCAACCTTTCATCGCGGAATAATAGCTGAATATTAAAGCGCGCCTTTTAAACGCAACTTATAACCCCGCGATTACCTTATCTAAGATAATTTCGTCGTCATTAGCGCACCCTTTCATCCACGCGACATCTCCAAAAGCACGCTATAAAGCCAGTATTTATAGACGCGGCGATATATATACATTCGCGGATGCGCATCAATTAATTCAATGCTCGCATTAAGCCCCGAAAAAAGCGAGGAGCAAGCGCGGCTGCAAAGCAAAAAAAAGAAAACGAAATTAACCAAACCCCTGAATTACGAAGGTGTACTGCAAATTACGCGTCCCGGCAAAGCGACGAAAAAATACCGGAAATATCTCTTCTCCCTCTCTCGGCTGCCGCGCAGAGAGCTAACTTAATTCGGCTATTTTTCCGCTGCTCGCGGAAAAGAAAGGAGAGAAAGAGACACGATAATGTCGAGGCAACGGGTAACGTCGCTTCGAGGCCTTTGTTCGTTTATCGGGGCGAGAGCCCGTAGGATGAGAGCCGAGAATGCAACGTGACAAGGAAATATTTAATGGCGCGGGACAAAGGATTAGTTATTTAACGTTGATAAAAATAATTAATGATAAGATATACATAATGATTTTTAGTTTATTTTGTAATGATTCTTTCATTTATGAAGACGTTTAATATCATATGATACCAATTAATGTTTAATAGATTATTAACAAACGTGTGTATTGACTATACCTTATAATTTTACAATCCTCGCGGGAGGATGTAATCTCCAACAAGTCAATGCATTCTCCAACTTGACGAATAAAAAAATATTAATTTAAATAAATATATATACTATACATTAAATTTACATAAAAATTAATTCGAGTAATGCCAGTTCCTAAACATTGTACTCAATGACATCACATATGTCTTTTTACAACTCAATCTCGAAGACGTCCTCGAGAAAAGCTTAAATAAACCTCTCCAAACGACACGCGCGCGCTTAATTAAAGCTCGTCCAAAAGTGGGCCATCAAAAGACGCAGCGAGAGCAGTAACATTATTCCAGCTATAATCCCCCGGCCCCGGAAAAACTCGGCGCAACTGTCCCGTCCTTTCCATGCTGCCCCATAAGCTCAAAACGGCCCATTGCGATGTCGCATAACGGCGGGGGGGCATTTAATCCGCGCATTAACCGCTTAATTGAAGAGAATAAAACTCTCCGCTGCTAGATAAAGGAATTCGCGCGGCGAGGGGCTACTAAAAATATATAAAACCGCGGTTGTAGTCTACGTTAATGTACTGCTGCTATACAAGTTCATTGGTTTCGAGAGCTGCACCTGACCGACGAGGCCGTTTAGAACGTGCAGGGACGATCGCTGCCGGAGGGGAGAAGATAAAACTGGACGTGCGTTCGTCTTCCTTGGACGGATAATACGAGGGCAAGCAATCGCTGTGCTTAGGAAGGGGAGCTAGACGTTGTTCTGGTATCGTATCTCGCGGTCTCGTAATTGGTCTTGGTTTTTTTTTTTAAACGCGCACTATGTTGTTTCGAGCAGAGGAGAGGGTTAGAGAGGATTGGCAGGGGAGATTTGTGCGGCTATGATTAGGTATTAAGTCAAGATTGGAGAGGCGAACAACTTCGCAATGTGATTTAAGATGTATGGCGTTAATTGCGTGTTTATATAGACTTTGCACTATTATTACATGCAGTTTGAAACATTTCTTATTATATTAATCTGTATAGATTTTATATGAAATTTTACTTCTGCAGAAACATTCAAATTTTTCAGATTTTGTTGGCCGGCTATAAAGTGTATGAACTGTTCTATTTATGTTGGCAGAAGAATAACAGTTGAAATGATATATAGTCGCAATAAAGCATCTTTTTAAAGTAGTTTAAAATTTAAGTTACGACCTTTTAAGCATCTACCTGCAAAGTTATACGAGCCGCTGTATGGTTCTCACCTGAAAGCAAAAGAAAAAGAAAACGACGGTTAGAGATGAATAAAATTAAAAAAAAAAAATCATCGTTATACATTTGATAAAAGAATAAAATTGATAAAATCACATCTTATATAAATATTAATGTCTTGTTTAATAATATTAAAGGTATATCAAATTCTACAATACTTTTAAACATCACCGCATACGATACGATCTATCAACAAACTTTCATAAAACCGATAAAACTTGGCATTTTCCAACAATTACGTTCTCTTCCACCTTGAAAACAAAAAAACTCGAGGAACTCAACAACGCCACTACTTATCATCGCCGCCGGGTGCAACACACGTGCACACAGCGACGTGTTCCCAAGACGACCTCCCAACAACCCTCGCAGGCGCGCGCGCGCACGGGGGCCACTTCGTGCCGATACACGCCGCGCCGGGATCAGAGCTTTCTCGCTCGCTATACATATACATTGTTTAACTTTAATAAGCCAGCCAGCCGAGATTATTCCCCGGTGCGCGCGCCCGCGCTCTCTCGTTTATAAGTGGCTACGCGCGAGATTATACGGGGAGTGGGAAGAAAAATCGCGCGCGGATTTGCTAATGCTTATGCGAATCAGGCCTGAGTGGCTCGCTCTTGCGCAGGGTGTCGCGGTTATGAGTTTTTAGTTGGACTTTTTCGGGGCAGTTTGAGAAAGGAGAGAGAGCTCGCGGAAGGATTGTTTTAAAGAAGTAGGGATTTGCGCGAGATTGCAGACGAAGTAACTGTTTGCATTATGTAAGAGATGGGGAATGTAAAGCGGGGCGAGGAGTTTTTGAAGTTGCATGAGCGCGCGAATGTTGTTACAGGCGGGCGGAGTAGCCACCAAAAGACCACGAGAAGGCGCCAGGATGAAGCCGATTGCGATTGATGTGTCATGTTGCTAACAAAAAAAATCCTAATTATATTGTTTCGTCCCGATAGTGAGTAATTTGTTATGAACCAAAAAATTGTACAATTATAAAAATTTTAGAAAACGAGGCTTCATGCATTTTTTACGTAAAAATTGGGCAAAATAAACACCTTTTAACTGCCAAAAGCTTCATCTTTGTGCATCTTTTTGGGAGTGCGGATGATCGACTTCTCTTTAAAAATATAAATGATAATAGACGAAGTCCCTATTGCGTACGGAAAACTTTATCAAAAGGTAAATATTTCGAAATATTTTTGTACGGACCTAGAATTTTAGGGTATTTGTTAAACTTTTCATTAGTATTCCGCGATATGATAATTGAAAACTTTGAGCATCGTTTGGCAAATCGTCGCATATTTCGCGGGGCAAAAGAAAATTATAAAGTCTTCTATATACAATGTGATACAAAATGGCCAGAAGTTTAGTAGCTAGAAAAAAGTTTGAAACTTCCGCAAGAAAGTTCCGAGTAAGAAACATACAAGTAAATTAGCCGACATTATGCCGTGCTATTATTTAATCTCTCTTGTCCCAACTTGAGAAAAGTCTAATGGATATTTTACTTATACACTTGCTACCTATATTCCTGCGGAAAAGTGGCCAGCATTTTACATAAGTAAATAATAGAAAGATTTCAATTAGCAAAAGAAAATGCATAAATAAGTATATCTAACTTTCTATATTAAAAGCGTATACAGAGATAACATTTTTCATAAAAACCAAAGTTTTTAAAATAACATTACAAAGTATGTCTTTAGCTAAGCATATATATCCTCTGCAGAGAATATATACCATAAAAAGGATTAAAATACAGGTTTACTTTAGAAAAAGTCGACAACGGCCCAACAAAATTTAACGCACACTTGGCCAAAACAACCAGCCATCAACCCTGCGAAAAACACTTCTACCTCAGGGTGCACACACAGCACTCATTCACTCTCCAAACCGTCAAAATCTCTTAAACCTTCGAAACCGAAACAGCGCATACCTCTCTATGCACAACGTCCCTTTTTACGAGAGACCATCGCGCGCTATCTCAACGGCGCGTCATTAAAAGTCAGCCGCGCTTATATGACCAAGTATTCACCGAGGTTAATTTGCCACTCGCGGTGCCGTCCGAATCCTTCGGGATGGCATAGGGTATGTATATGGACGAGCGAAATTCCAGCTGCATGGCAGTGGGACGACACGCCATAAGGCACGACGTGTTTAATGGCCAACGAGAGAGAGAGCCTTCATGTTTGCATGAAGGCTGGACGTTGCTGTTGCGACGGCGGCTCCTCGTGCGATGTATGTACCTGATGGGAGATGTACCAATACAGTGTGCTAGCAGTGCTTGGTCTCTCGGCTTCGCGCGTGCTGTGTGTATACATGTGTGTGTTGAGGGAATGTGGAGGTTCTGATTCCTCGAGGATTCGATGGTGAAATAAGGTCGAATGAAGGGTTTTGTTTAGGTTGATGGGATTTACTATACGAGTAGATTAATAAAAAATACAGTTTCGGAAAAAATCAAGATAAAAATAAAATTGTAGAGACTTTCATACTGCATCTGTAGTGCGTTATTTAAGTAAACACAATGTGTGCGCACGCACTTAGACATTTTTTTAAATAGTGTATTTTAACTATGACACAAAACATACATGTTTCTAACATGTATAATATCCTTGAAAAACTTTATTTTCACTGTGACAATAATGCTTCCTCTATGGAGAAGCAATTCATTCTGATAAAAACGAGATGCATCAGGAATAAAATCGTTTTATTATCAAAGGCCATTTTTACCATTTCAAACATCGATTATTCATGTAGTTTCTTTGTTCTTTTTTTATCCACGTTTCTATACTCCTCGCAGTTTTCAGCTTCGCTTGTTTGCCTTTCAATATGTATTACATATGCATGCATTTCGAATTGTAAACCATATATGAAAATGAGGTAATACTCGTGTATTATCGACAAGTTCATTCCGTATACCCATTGGTTTCACATTTCGAAATGCGCTCTGCGCTAAATGTCAATTTACTGTCGTTCTGCTTTCGCATATAATATATGGATATTCGCCCATTGATGTAAATATATAACATTAAATTTATCGTTTGATTAATATATATTCCTACATTTCTACGTAGTACGTATATCTGTTACGCGTATTTTACTTTTATTACATTATTAAACAATATAATATATAGTTGCTACCGGAAATAATTATTGATGTTGATGAAAATTTCGCATTTACACAAAAGAACTCTATGGGTTTTGCTGCGAGTATGGAACTTAAAATCGTTATCGAGAAAAGCTCAACCGTAGTGTACGAAGTGAGGGCGAAGTTGTCACATCGAATATCTCCAGCCGGGAAGAACGAAAAAATTCAATTTGCTTAACGCACAGGACAGTAAAGAACGTCGCGGTGTATCGAATTTTCAGGGTCGTCTATCTATATGGGTGGCTTTTACTCGAAATGTATCTATTTCTAATATACGAATATAGTATATTGTTATTTCATTAATTTCGTGTCAATATTTCATATAATGAAATACATTGAGCAACTGTAAGCCCTAACAAACCCGTTATGTTCGCCAATATTACACATTTTATATTTTCTAAATAAAGTGACGTAACCAAAGTATTTGTTTTTGACCATTACAAAGTTACGTAACAATACAAAATATTTTTCCCGATAGCACCGATAGCAGTACAAACGCACAAAACGCAGCTACAAAATCATAGAAATACGCACACACATCGCTGCATTCAATTATTAATCCGCACGGTCTATCGAGCCGCTGATCGCCAATCCCCGCGCCTATATTCTCCCCCGACGAATCACATCTTTCGATGCATCCCCTCGATTCGTCCCGATTACACCCAAATAGCCTCGACCATCGCACCACCGTCAAACATCCTTAGGCATTGTTTTTCTTTTTCAGCGAGACGCACAAAACTCCTATATATACGCGCGAGTGTAATCCGGTGGAAGGGTGTAGCGTGTGGCAGATGGCTCGGAAAATCTAGGATTACGCGAAACTAATGAAAATATCGAATTACCGCGCGCGCGAGTGCGGAGAAACGAGGGGATACGACGGCGACTTCTAGCAGCGAGCTATAGACAGAGAGAGAGGTACAGTGTACTGCAGTCAATTAGGTGGTCGCGGGATAAGTGATTGGGAGAATTCTGCTTTCCGTCGTTGATTCGCCGGGGGATTTTATTAAATGGCTGTGTGCAGCTCAGGCGTTGTTTTTTTGTAGCGTGAGCTTGATGACGCAAATAGGAGGAAATTAATTTTTTATGTTTAGATAGAGAATAAACGTTTGTTTTTTTTTAAATCAAGGGTAAGGGTAACTATTTGGTAAGGTTTATTCTTATTTTTTTAATTATAGTATAATAGTGAGAGTATAGAATTTTCTTATTATCGGCTTTTAAATTAACATCTAATGCCACTTATTTATCCACGTAATCAGAAGTCACATTGACCATTCATGAAAGAATAAACCTTGAAACAATTATAAATAATATTATCATTTATTACCTTTTAACAATTACTTCCATTAGTTAGATCGTTGAAGCTGATGGTAGTTTTTTAATGTCATTGGATGGGAAGTTAATGGCCATATTACCAGGTAAAAAATTAAATAAACCAGATTTATTCACTTTGGATCTTAACTAACGTCGCTTCATATCCCCTCTCCGGTTTTCACTTACATATCATTTATACACACACATTAAACAATTGACTATAAAAAGACCTGCGAATTAATTATTGAACCATTAACTAACGAAATATCATTCCGTCTAGGAAACTTTTGACAATTACGTTTCGAAAACATTTTGTTTAAATATTGTGACATATAATCAAAGATAAACGTGTTGTTAATTTTTTGTAGCCCTGAAGAGGAGAGATAAAATAAACTCTCGAAACGTCGGAATAAATCTGGTTTATTTCATTTTTTACCTGGTAGTATGGCCATTAACGTCCTATCCAATTATTTCCATTAGCTCTTCTCGCCACCTAATCGTTCATTAACGACGAAAACTTGAATTTTTCCCACAAAAGATATAAAGCACGCGAGCACATTCATTCACATTCTCCACGACCTTCCGCAAAATCCCAATCATCCCTCACACGCGCTCCTTCGCTCGCTCCCTACGGCTTCACCTCCATCTCGCTCCATTCCCTTTAAAATTTCGAGCGAGCGCGAGGAATCCGTCTGCGCGGCGCTCGCGCGTATACATATATATAGACGGTGGCATCTTCGGCGGGCGCACAATGCAAAGCCGCAAGCGAGAGAGCGCCGTCGAAAAGGGAAAAAGGGCGGAGGCGGCGGGGGCGACAGGAGGAAATATCGATTGCCGGGGTCGGTGCCAAATCACCGCCTGTACACCGGGGCGAAACCGCGTCTCGGGGCACTGCAGATTTTAGCGGAGGTGGTTGTAGTGGTATGGTGGAAAACGTCAATGAGCCAGTGCACGAACGTTAGCTGCCACACTATATGGGGTCAATTCGATACCAGCCAATGTCAAGATTTTTTCACTTTTACATTTTTTTTTTTAATACTAAATATTATTATGTTTTCATAAATTAACCCATACTGTCTTGGAAAACAACTCTTAACAATTATCAGAAAATTCTTTAAAAAAAGTCAATAGCCGTTTCGCAATACAATTCGTACAGTGCGACAGCGAATATTCCCCAGACTTATTTCTCAAGTATATCTATATTATATTAATTCGTGTCTCAAACACTAGATATTATTTGATCATAGCACCTTAATAGAAACTATTGGAGCATGTATGAGAGAGCGGTAATTTAAAATGGAAAATCGGCAAGCAGCAGTTTTAATTGTAATATTACAAAATAATTCCTTTTGCAATTATTGTTGTTTCCGTCGAAATTTATAGCGGAAGTTAGATAATTATTACAAAAAACATGATTTAATCGCAACTTGGTAACATTTTATAGCTAAAATCTTGGAAATATTTTTTTATATAGACTTAAGTGCAAAGTTAGACGTGCATAGAATTTTTCTACAAATGAAACGAACTAGATAGATGATGATCATAGCAGACCAATTACAGGGTTTCCCGGAGTATTTTTCTTTTGATGACTGGTGCTTCATAATATTTGAAGTGTATATATGGGCCCAAGAAGTATAGTAGAATAGTATTGTCACGGACGAGCCGTGGCATCCACTGGACATCTCGCAGCAGTTAGATAAGACGATATGCGAGAGCCCTCGCGGCCTCTTCGCAGGAAAGTGCAAGTCTGCTAATACCTAACATCGTTTCGTACGTAACAGTATGCCCAACGTGACCAGGCGGATCTAGTTTCATCTAGCGACATGAGGACGACTCCAAGAAATATGTACATCGAGCCGTCCTCCATTCTTCCCATACTCTCATAAAACAATTTCCACCCGCATGTATTATACACATATTTTTTGTTTTGCGTCGGCAATGTCGCACCTTCACGGACGGTTACCTCGTCGCGCCGTTGTAAAAAAGAGAAAAAAAACGACGAGGAACGAGCGCGCGAAAGACAGAGCGCAAATAAAGCATCATTCCCGCTGCAGGGGGTCAAAGCTTGCGGGCGCCGCGCGCTCGTTTCGTTTCCCGTAATTGGAAAACCGGAATAACAAGAGGGAAGCGCCCGCGCACCATCGCCGCGAGCGCGTCCAGGAGCCGAATGAATGAAAGAGAGAGAGAGAGAAAGAGAGAGGGGTGGGGGCGAGTTTGAAAAAAGAGTATGGAGGGATGTGGGTAAGTCCACGAAAGAAAAACGCGCCGTGGTGATAATAAAAACCGTGTGGACGGAAAAGTATAGTAAGGAGATTCTTCTTATCATGAAGAGGAGACGGAAATATGGTCTATATAGAGAAGGAATGGAAAAGTGAACTTTATACGCTGTGTGTTTAAAATGGTTAAACAACTTTGTATGTGACTATATTGCTAGAGAAACAAAGCAGAACTATTTCATGAAATTATATCTTGCATAATTATTGTGAGAATATTTAACACTACTTACTGTGTTGTACTCTTGTGAGGAATTCTACAGATTGTCCACACTTGAAAGATTAAAAAAAAAAACAAAAATGTGGAAAATTCCATACCTCTGTTATCGATGTTTTCTCGTTCTTGAACTCGTGCAATAGACGAGAAAATTTTCCAACACTCGAAAATGGTCTCGTGACACGATTTTAAACACAAATCCACTTTTCTTACGAAAATTTAATTTAATTTTTATGGAAAAAATGGACGAAAAGTGTAGCGAATAGCAAGCTATTGAAGTGGCCAACAAATATTCCACAAAACAGGGATTAACGTATAAGAAAAGAGCTTTATTTTAAGCTAAAGATCGTTGATATCCGTCGGTACTGTGCAAATTTATGTGCATTTAAAAATCATGAAAAATAACTAAAATGATGAAAATTTAAAAAATGCGTGGATTCGGGATTTCTCGTCTATTGTGTGAGCTAAAGAATGATAAAAAATTGATTACAGAGATGTGTTTCCAAATTTTATTTTTATTTTTTTTTTAGCCCTTTAAATGGTCCTGAAATATGGACCTTCTCCGGAGAAGCTTACACTGGAAGACGGACCACTGCCCCTCCTCCGAGGGCAGAGA
>UXGD01004902.1:0-15819 GCA_900474315.1 Torymus auratus
CGCCAATGCTTTTCGGCCTATTTTGGAGTTTTCCTTTTTCTGCCACCAGATGGCTCACGCAACCTTCGACAAGGCGAATTCGGGTTATGAGTCATAACTTATGACATTTATGTAGAACAACACTAGGTACACGGTAAACTGTAATAGGTATAAGTAAGGTTAATACTTCAGGAAGATTATACATAAGCGCTGCGCGATCCAACGCTGCGCTGCCGCTGCGCTATCGCCTGCCGTGGTGTTCCGTTTGGTCCTATTACAAAGGAAAACATAGGAAAATATCAGAATGGAATGCTGCAGCGCAGCGCAGCGTAGCGTAGCGTTGGATCACGTCGCGCTTATGTACAATCTCCCTCACAAGACACAAAAGTGAAGTCTTATCAGCTATATAATATAGTTATAAGAGCTTACGAATAGGTTAGCTGTCAAATATATATTTTAAAGTTTGTAATTTACAATATATTTCTAACAAGATTTTATGACTATGGCTTCCAAATCTGAAGTTACTTTGGAACATTTTTACATTTTTAATAGCACATATGCAAAAAAAGAAGGGGAGGTAAACATTCTAATATATATAATAAATAATTGTATACGATTTTAAATTTATATGATTTTATTTGATTTCATAAATAGGAAAAAAACAAAATTTTATACTATCATCCAGCAAAAACAGATATCGATACTCAAATAAAAAATATTGGTCTTACTGAAGCAATAATTAAATTTACAGAGTTTGTATTATATTTGAAAATTCATTAAATATTTCATGTTGATGGAATTTATAAAGTTATCTTTTTTTAGATCATTTAATCCTAGCCAAACTTGTGATTACTGTCATACTCACAAAACTCGTCAAATTTATTATCAACCAGAACCAAATTTCTGGATGGTCATGGTAAAGTGTTTAGCATAAATAATTTATCATTTAAAACTTATATTAAACATTTATATCAAATAATGCTATCAAATTATATTATGCTCTATGGAAGAGATTTTATAATAAATTAATTGTTAAATTATGTATTGTTTATTATCATGTATCGTTTGTCTAGATTGTGGGAGTGCCATATGTAACAAAAGAGAAAGATGGTAATGAATATACAGAATATCAAAATGATGAAGTTTCAAGTGATGTTTGTCAGGCTATTTTAAAACAAACATATACTATATTTCGTCTCTTCATGGGTTCGTTTAATACAATTTTAAATGAACCTGACTGTGGGTCAGTAACATTACTAAAACACAAATTAGATCATTTTTACTCGAGAGTAAGCATTCTCTAGTTTTGGATAATTTATTCTTAATTAAATGATTTTTTAATTGTTTCATGAAATATATTTTTTACAGTATTTATTATCATTAAAACTAAATAATAGTGATATTTTGGATATTTTCCAAGGTCTACAATTTTTACCACTAGATAAAGTTACTTTTTTGAGAGTTCAATGCTTTATGAATTTGGCAGAATCAACTTTCCCACAAGTGAAATATACTGCATTTTTATATAATGATCAACTTGTTTGGTATAGGAAGAGTTTCAATAAATAATATAACCATGATTTTGTTTTATATTATGTATTAATAATTATTTTAGGAGTGGTTTAGAACCTGAAGACATGCAAGTAGTTTATAATTATTTAGTCAGTACTCTTCTACCAGCACACTTAGAAAAAGAATTAGATGGTGGTTCTATACCACGTAATACTCCATCACCTTTTACAACATCCCATTATGGAAAGTAAGAAAATTAAAATTCCATTATAATAAACAAAGAAATATTAAAATTTGTATTTATTATATCATTTTTTTCCTTAATCTAGATTTGTAACTGGTCCTTCAAGCATCAATGATGTTAAAAAGTTACCCAAAGTATTCATTAATTATTCAACTAAACCCACAGCTTTATATTTAATAGTTTACAGAGCACTGAGTGCAACAGTGTGTTTATTTGTTGATAGTACGTATAAATCATTGTTAAATGTACTTATAATGTTTATGAATAAATTATAAATGTTAATATTTGATTTTTAGACACAAATAGTCCAATGTTTTACACAAGTTTGGATTCTTTTCTTGGAGTGCAATTAACATCACTAGTAAGCTCAGTAGCTGAACAATGTTCAAAACATGCATCTATTTCAACAGAGTCAAGCCCTAAATATTTATATTTTAACAAATTAAATTTGGCTTATAAAAGTACAATACATTGTGACAACAGACGAATTACAAATGCTTTAACAACACCAGAAGTTCTAAGAATTATAACAGATATAAATAGTGATACTAACAAGTTCGTATGATAAAAATAGTCGATTATGCACCTATAAGCGAGTAAAAGTAAAGAATGTCTCAGATCGCATATAATTGTCGCCCGAACCGAAGACGAGGGTAACAAATATGGGATCTGAGGGATTCTTTACTTACTCCTGTGGTGCATATACTAATTTTCTCCACGAGGAGCGTTAAATGTGTAGGCTGTTTTTCGCCCGCAGGGTGTACAGTACGCACTTTACGCGCCGTGTGGAGAAAAGTAATATATAAAATAATTGTCTTGGCATCAAATAAAAATATTTATTTTTAGATTAAAAGAAGCAGGTGAAATAGTTATAAAGACTATGAGTGATTATTGGATTGTGGGAAAATTATCTAATTTGCGAGAATTTTTCGTTGTTATACAACAAAAAAATGCTAGCATAATTGAAATTGACGGTAAAATAATCATTTTATTAACGATTAAAAGTCGGCACACTATTTATAAAATAATAAAAATTATTTTTTCAGATGAAGTAAAGAGATTGTGTGAACAACAATTAAAAAGTATATTCTTTCATTAATTTTACTTCTGAAAATAAAAATGTTTTATTCAAAGACGTTTGTTAGTATAAAAATGAGCTCTGTATTGTTGGAAATTTCGTTCAAAAATGAAAGCATTTGTTTACCTTCATATTGAAGATCATTCCAGAATTTTTAATATGTAATGTTATATTATTTTGCTGCATAAATTTTTTATTAGGATTAAGTAACGCAAAGATTCCAATGTTACTAATTATCTGTAAAAAGTTTTACTAATATATTTTTTTAGTTACTTAGTGTATAAATTATTCATAGGATGTAACATATAATATGAAAATTGTACATATATAAATATCGCTATAAAAAACAGACTAAAAAGTTGTTTTATAAATACATTTCCATTTATAAAAACTCAATGAAATGTATACATCACTATAAACATTTACTCTGACTTTTCATCACTATCTTCTTCAACAGTCTTATCCTTCTTAGGTGTTATATTTGAAAATTTCTTAAGTTTTGCAACAAAGAAACCATCCATATTATGCATATGGGGATAAAATCTCTTTGTTAGTTTTAAAGAAGGATGGAACCTGTGTTGTCTATAATTAGTAAAACCGTCGGCACCGAATTCTAAGCCAGTTGGTACTAATTTAACATCTCTTTTTTTCAAAGCATAGTCAATAATCCATTCATTTTCTTCAGGTAATATAGAACAAGTCGAATAGACTATAACACCACCAGATTCTGATCGTGCATTTACACAATCAATAGCAGCCAATAATAATTCACGTTGTAATGTACAACATCTTTGCACATCTATTTCATCTTTATTAGTTTTTACACTAGGATCCTTTGCAACTACACCTGTACCTGTGCAAGGTGCATCTAAAAGTATTCTATCAAATCCTTTCATTACCTAAATAAATACACAAGTTTTTAAAAAAGTTTCTCTATGAAATAATTATTAATAGTCTAATAATAATAAAATCATAAATGTATATTTCTTACCGAAGGTATTTTTCTACCATCATAGCTACAAATAACAGAGTTTGTTATACCCAGTCTGTGAAAGTTACCAATGACTGCTTTAAGTCTGTCTTTATTTACATCATTTGAAAACAAGACACCTGTATTTCTCATAAGAGCTGCTACATGTGATGACTTTCCACCAGGAGCAGCACACATATCAAGTATCCTTTCATTTAATTTGGGTTCCAAAGCCATGACAGGAAGAAAACTAGATGCTCCTTGTAAAATGTAATGTCCAGCTAAATATTCTGGTGTTGCACCCATTGGTACTTGTGACGAGTACACAACTAAACCAACATTTGTCCACTTTCCTATTGGATCTAAATTTACTCCTCTATTTATTAAAGCATGCGCTAAATCACGTCTTCGCGTTTTCAACGTATTTGTCCGAATAGTCATAGGCCTTTGTACTTCACTAGCTTCTAAAAATTCTAGTAATTCATTTAATGGAAATATTTGCATAAGTTTCTCCATTAAGAAACTGTTGTAACTAAAATATATACATAAATCTGCTTTCAGTAATTCTAAATACTCTGATCTCGATCTGTAAAAATAGTAAAACATTGAATTTCCTAGCTAAGTTAAATTGACTTTATAAAGAATGATAGTAATAATAAAACCACTCAAGATACCTGTCAGGTTGTCGCAATTTTTTAAAATCAGATAATACTATGATAACATCTTGGATTCGCTGCTGTACATCTTTCAAGTTTGTTATGTTATTGATTTCTTCTTCAGTTGGAAAAGTAAACACTTCCTGATGGGATATACTTTCATTCATTTCAGCTTCGGCTAATTTCCTATAATTTTTGTTTTATTGTACCACTGTATATTGATAAAAAAAATTAACTTTTTGATTTTAAAATTACCGTTCTTTTTCCTGCTTTTTCTTAAGTCGCTTATTTGCTTTTTCTATTGGCATTAAATCATCATCTCCACTGTTGTCATCATCATCATCATTGTCATCATCATTGCCATCACTATCGTCATCATCATTGCCATCACTATCGTCATCATCATTAACATCACTATCATCATCATAAGTATCATTTCCAATACCATTAATATCTTCACTTTGATCACCATCTAGATCTTCATCAGAATCACTATCCTTTTGCTGGGCTAAGTAATCATCAGTTTCTTCCATATCATCTGCTGAAGATGACATAGGCTACAATCAAAAAATATTTTTTGTAGCCATTCCAAATTGAATTTTTTAGATATATTTTTACTACTTACATTATCTGATGTTTCATTTTCACCTTCAATATCTTTATCATCTTCGTCAGATTCATCATCTGCATTTATTATTTTTTCTAAATTTGTTAATTTCTTATTTTTTGTTTTAAGAACTTTCAATTTAGAAGGCTTTTTTTTTAATTGCTTTCCTTCTTTAATTACTTTTTTATTTACAGATCTATTTAATTTTTTACCTTTTAGTTTTTCTGTTTCAAGAATTTTAGATTTTTTCTGTACCTCTTGAGATATTGGTTTATTATTTAATTTTTGTTTGTTCCGTACCTTAACAGACTTTTCATTTTCGCTTATATCAGTAACCAAATGAGATACACCCTAAAACATTACAAAATTATTTAAATTCCTTAATTTATCTAAAATAAAAACTTCCTACATCCATATCAATATATTACTTACATTTTCTACTTTCAAGTTTTGTTTTAAATTTTTTTTCTTAGAGTCACTTATATTAATTTTAGTTTTTGACTTCTTTTTATTTTTATCTTTATTACTGTCATTGTTACTTTCATCAAATAACTGTAATTTAATTGCCGGTGTTTCCAATTTTTTCAATCTTTTAGGGTTTGGTTCTAATGCATCGTTGTTTCCAGATTGTCGTTTTTTAATATTTTTAGTAGTGTCATCAGTTTTTTCTGTTTCATCAAAGCTATGTTCTTCGAATTTTGTAGTTTTTAATTTTCTATTTTCTTTCTGTTGTTTAACATGTTCCTTTTGCTTTTTTTTCAACTGCCTCTTCTTAACCCTTTGAATCTGTCGGTGACTTAGTTTTCCTTGTTCTTTTTCTGCAAATAATTGTATTTATTACTTAAATATTCTTTAATAATATTATTCTATTTTTCAAACAAAAATTTTAGTAATTACTCAATAATCCTTCTGGAAATTCTGGTTCCTGTCGTTTTTTCCCTCGCCGCTTCAAGCTACTTTTTTCAGCTTTTTCATCAAATTTCGCTTTTCTTCCCATTATACAATATACTAAAAAAAAATAAATTATATTTTATTAGTATCAAACACAGTTATAATTGTTATCCCTTCATTTTATAAATCTATATATTAATTTACGATCGTTTACTAACCTATAAGTTATCTTAACTAAGCAGTTAAAATAGAAAAAACTTAGTCAGTTCAAATGAACTAACCATACAAAATATTTACAAATAACAAAGATAGTTGATGTATAGTTGATTACAAAACTCTCATGTGTTAAAAACTATTATTTTCAATTAATAACAGTAATATAAAGTAG
Source organism: Torymus auratus (assembly GCA_900474315.1). Taxonomy (NCBI): domain Eukaryota; kingdom Metazoa; phylum Arthropoda; class Insecta; order Hymenoptera; family Torymidae; genus Torymus; species Torymus auratus. Next base: position 6,326 of record UXGD01004902.1, read on the forward strand.
CACATTTTTCTAACTCTGAAACATTTAAACAGCAAACACGTGTGCGCTCTTTCTCTCTTGATGTATTCTTGTATAGTTTTAAGCTACGTTTCCAAGTATGATATGTTCGCGAAACCAAAATTCCTTTGGACCAATACAAATTTTATCAAAATTAATAAAATAAATTTTCATTATATTTAGTTTAGTATAGTATTGCTTATTTATTTCGTAAAAACGTCGATCTACGAATTATTCTTAAAAAAAAACACTTAGTATTTAATTTAAAAAAAATATATATAAGTATATAGAGTAAGAGTAACACTATTGTACTTTCATGAAAATGCACACAAACTACATATATAGCATTAGCCATTTGGTTGGCTTGATGTGCGTTTGGTTGCGACTTGCGTACTGTAAAATAACCGTTTGTTTATTGTCTGGAATTTTAATTTATCAAAATTAGGGGCATCATTTTTTCGGAACGAATGGTGAAATGCAATCTTAGGAAATTCACCAAGATTACAAAACCAATCAGCAGCTGCCAGACTCATTAATGAATATGATCAGAAGTGTATCCTGGGAGGAAAATGCATAAACGTGAAAAACGAATATCAAAATGTTATTACTCCGAAAGATGTATTACAGAACGAACTTGAACAGGACCGTTATTCGCTAAAAGTTTAAGTGATAAAAAGTTCGAAAAAATGGCATGCCGAGAAGCTACGTTATCATCAAAAAATGCTGATGAGCACAGCGTCGAGGTTCGTATTTTTCCCAATATCCCATCTATCTATACATTTAAGTTTTGTTAACACTTGCTGTTTTTCTACGTATAGGAGGTATTTTATAAATTAACATTAAATAAATCATTTTCGCTTAATGTTATCATTTTTGATATTATGTTTTTTATATTGTTATAAAGCGGGAATCCTATAATACCTGAAGTTCTATAATTTTAGACACTAGCAGAAGTCTTTCGATGTTTTATTTGCATGGAAAAGTTGAGGGATGCACATTTATGCCCTCATTGCAGTAAATTATGCTGTTACACGTGCATAAGACGATGGTTAACTGAACAAAGATCTCAATGTCCTCATTGTCGTGCTGCTCTTCATTTACATGAATTAGTAAATTGTCGTTGGGTAGAAGAGGTGACCCAACAGCTTGATACTTTGCAGGCTGTGAGTGTTTCTCATGCTAAACATGAAGATTCTATTAAAGATAGGTAATATATCAATTGAAATTTTAATCCTAAAATATTCATGCTTATACATATTAATTAATTAATTTACTTCAGATGCTCTACCCACCATGAAAAATTATCTGTATATTGTTGGACATGTCGTCAATGCATTTGTCATCAATGTGCTCTCTGGGGAGGTACTCATTCTGGACACACATTTAAACCACTAGAAGAAGTGTATGAAACTCATGTTAATCAAATAAAATCAGAAATTGGTCAATTAAAGCGTAGACTAATGGAATTAATAACTCTTGTTCAAGAAGTTGTAAGTTTTGGATTATTACATGTTTGTGATTATGATTTTTATTTTTGAATACATATGATATATAATATATTAAATTATTTTAGGAACGAAATGTAGAATCAGTAAGAGGAGCAAAAGATGAAAGAGTTAGGGAGATAAGAAATGCTGTAGAACTTATGATTGCTCGTCTGGATTCTCAATTGAAGGCAAAACTATTAACTTTAATGGGTCAAAAAAATTCACTGACACTAGAAACTGAACAACTGGAAGCTTTATTACAAGATATTGAACAGCAATTACACACTTGTTCTCGTTCTGAACTCATCGCACGCAGTGCTGAATTGTCACATATTATTTATCAAGTTCGTAAAAAACCTATGGCCAGTTTTGTGACTGCTCCAGTGCCAGCTGATTTTCCGAGGTATAAATATTGACAAAATTTAAGACCTAATAAAGATTTGTAATAAAATATGTTGTTTCCAGCGAAATTGTACCTGGATATGATAGCGCTACTTTTGCCATGCAAAATTTTTCACAATTACAATTAAAAGCAGATCCAGTTTATTCAGCACCTTTGCATGTTAATGGTTTATGCTGGAGACTAAAAGTGTATCCAGATGGCAATGGAGTAGTTCGAGGGAATTACCTATCAGTATTTTTAGAATTAAGTGCTGGTTTGCCAGAAACTTCCAAGTATGTTTTATAATTCACTCATAAATAGTACTGCATTTTTTAATTGAAAATATTATTTACCAGGTATGAGTATAGAGTAGAAATGATTCACCAAGGATCGCGAGATACTAGTAAAAATATTGTAAGAGAATTTGCATCTGATTTTGAGATTGGAGAATGTTGGGGATATAACAGGTTTTTTAGATTAGACTTACTTGCAGCAGAAGGATATTTAAATACAGAGCTAGACACCCTCATTCTAAGGTATAAATTTTTTAAATTTTGGTACTTTATATGCATATTTTATTCATTATTCGTTAAGAAACCATTCATTTATCATATACCTGTAAAACCATTTTTATTAGATTTCAAGTTCGTCCTCCAACATTTTATCAGCGTTGTCGTGATCAACAGTGGTATATTACTCAATTATTAACAGTACAAAGTCAATATGCTGCACAAATTAATGAACTCAAAGAAGTAAGAGTTTCTGAGTATAAATTATATTAAAATTTCTAATAAAATTAAATTTTAAATTATTTTTTAGAGACTGACTATTGAAATTTCACGACATGCTGTAGCAACTACAGTTTGTAGTCCTACATTGGAAAATTCAAATTCACTGCCTAACCAACTACAACAGAATCAAGCAAATGAATTAATTAATATGTGCTCTCCACGCTCTCTAGATATTTATCCTATTGTGACTTCTAGTTCTACGAGGTGAATATTATTTGTATTAACTAATTTTGTTCATTGTGGATTTTATGTCATATGCTTTTCTTAAAATTCCTTAGACCTGTGAATTGTCTTTACTTGCAATTAGTTTATCTTTTATAATTGTATTTAAGAGTAAATACATAAAAGAGGCATATCCATAAAAAGCTTATCTGCCAATACAATGTTGAGAATTAAAAATTAATAAATTAAATTTATATTATTTAATTTGTTATAATTAAAATTATTTTACTTTGAAGGTAATACATGTAATTTTTAAAATAAAATGCATATGTTAGATTTAGAGAATGATTAACAAAAGCTATTGCTCCTGTATTTTTGTCAGTCTAGATACTGCGTTTTCATGCGACGACGCTCTAGACTGCTGCTCATGATTAACATTAATTTTACTGAAATACGTTAACTTTTAATATCTAAAATAATTAGAAGTGACTTTTTGTTTAGGCCATTACAAAATATTTTACCTACAAATTCAAATGGAACTTGGAAAACCCCCTTATGTGATATAGATGAATTAACAAATATTCATCCAACTGGTTCAATCTCTACTTTATCTTCTGTTACATCAAAAACAAGTGTTAAGCAACAGCGACCTCATATGAATAATTCATGTAATAATACTCAGCCAATTACTGTCCAAAATATTATCGAAGAACCAACAGAAGAAAGTCATAATGTAGACAATAATTCTCCTCCACCTACAGAATTATCTACCATTGTTTTAAATTCAGAACAGTTAAATGCTCCCTTGAGTAGTAGCAGCAGTGAAAGTGGTGTATGCTTGTTATATAATTAAAAAATATTCTATTTAACATGTGTTAATATATATGATTTTAAGTAATTAATTTATCTTTCAGGAGTTGAGTGAACATGATTTTATCGAAGAATGTGAACATCCAGAAACCAATTTGGCTCTAATAGATGATAACTCAAATGATGAAAATGATGTTGATGATGAGACTATGTCTGGTAAGAAAATTAAATATAAATTCTATATATAGAAAGATATATATTTTTTCTTCACACGGCGCGTGAAGTGCGTACTGTACGCCCTGCGGGCGAAAAACAGCCTACGCATTTTACCGCTCCTCGTGAAGAAATAGTAGATTATGCACCTAGGGAGTAAAAGTAAAAAATGTCTCAAATCGTATATAGGTGTACCTACTTATAATTGTCGCCCGGGCTGAAGGCGAGACTGAGGGATTCTTTACTTACTCCCGTGGTGCATATACTAATTTCTTAGTAGTAGTAGTAGTTTTCTGGAAATCGTCTATTCAGATCACTCTGCACTAGCGTACTTTTTTACGCGATAACAGTTTGGGGGTTGCATTACTTTGAGGAGATTGACAAAATTCACCTAAGCTTTCATAAAAATCTTCTGTCGCTACCGAGATCTTATCCTTCCTATGCAGTTAGGCTTGAAACTGGCTCACTCCCACTATCTTGGTATATTCTCAAAAATGTATTCAACTGGTTAGATAAAATAAACAAAATGGAAAACACGAGATATCCGAAAATATGTCTGAACATACTAATCAATCATTCCAATAACTAACTCCAAATATAATTGGATCTCCCAAATTAACGCAATAACCAGATCTCATGAGTTATATGAAAGTTTGTCCATATTAAACCTCCCCAAATTTTGCGAGAGTAAAGATACATTATTGGACAAATATAGACAGAATATCTTGCAATCAGATCTATCTAGACTAGAACGTACTGACAGCCTACAATTATATAATAAATTGCGTTTAAACCCCTCATACTCCCTCCTACAGTCAAAAACGTCTCTGAAAATGCTAAAAGCAATAACGCAAATGCACTTGATCACTACCTGTCATGGCAGAATTCTAAATAATCAGAAACTGTATAAATTTATTCCATCCGACTACTGCGATGTCTGCCATAGACCGGAATCGGGAAATATGTTACATTTTCTGTCGGAAATGTCCTATACTCAACAATTTGAGTGTCAATATTCTGCAAGGAAGTCGATGTAATCTATTCGCAAGATTGTTCGTTGACTAAGTTGAATGCTCAAACGACCTCATTACATCGGAAAATAGTCCAGTTTATCGAAAAAGCGTTGAAACTTAAAAATCAATTATAATCAAGAAATCTGTAAACTTTTTTAACATGTCTTATGTATTCTCGTTTCTTTCGTTTGTTTTGTTTTATACTCTGTTCCGATTCTCCATTTGTTAGTGGCCGTGAAGGCTATAAGCAAATTAATAAATACTGCTCATTTATCATTTGCTCCCTCGTTGAAAATATCCAGCTGTACCTCCTTTTTTTGGACAGACTCCGAGTGGGTTACTAACTGAATATCCAGTTGGGATCCCAGGTGGATATCCAGCTGGAATTTCAAATGGCTCTATTAAAAATATTTTGGTGAATATCTAACTAAATTCTGTTAATGTTTAGGTATTTAACAAGTAGAAAGACTTTATCTAGAGTAAAACGAAAGAAGCAAAGCCTTGTAATTATGTAAAGACATTCTTTGCTTCAACTCGCCGCCTAGCGGATAGCGGCAGGGATTGCCAGCGTAAGCAGTCCCGAGTCCCGAGGACCCGAGGAAGGCGAAAAGCTGCGGTGCGCGCCATGCACCGCACGGTGCCGTCTTCTTGGCTGCTTCCCCTACTCCGCTGAGTTAGGGCGCTAGCAATCTCTGCCGCTATCTGCTAGGCGGCGAGCTGGAGCAAACTCCCTTTACTAAATAAGTAACGCCAAGGATAGATAAGGAAGTCAAATGGCATCGTCCACACGACTTTTCCAATACCAATGAAATGTCCATTTACGAGACGTGTCTCGTTTTTGGAATGTCTTTACATAATTACAAGGCTTTGCTTCTTTCCTTTTACTCTAGATAAAGTCTTTCTACTTGAGAAAGTAATAATATAACTTAAATACCTAAATATTAACAGAATTTAGTTAGATATTAACCAAAATATTTTTAATAGAGCCAACTGGAATTTCAGCTGGATATCCACCTGGGATCCTAACTGGATATCCAGTTAGTAACCCACTCGGAGTTTGTCAAAAAAAAAGAAGTACAGCTGGAATTCCAGCTGGGATTCCAGGTAGATATCCAGCTGGAATCTCAGCTGGTATTCCAGTTGGATATTTTCAACGGGGTTGTATTATATTTATATGGTAATCGCTTAAGAGTCCCTGCCAAGAGTTCTTATATATAATGTATATATACATAAAGCAGGAAGATCCCACCACTAGCGCGACTCTTTCGTCGCATTTACTAGCATGCTTCGTTTTTCATAACCTTCTGTAGGAGGAATATATGTATATTAATATAATAAATCGTATAATTAATTAACAACCCTTTTTTAAATTTCGATTTACTTTTTTTATATTATAAAATGGTATGTACCTAAGGTCTGAATTTATTAAGAACTCATGAAAGTTCTTACGAAAGAACGGTTGTAAAAACTTGCATAAGAACTTATATGTAAATTCTTATAAAATATCTTTATGTGGGTATATTTAACGTTCTGCAATGAAAACGGTAAGTTGGACATAAGTACACGATTTCGCTAGCAAATTGTGAAAGTGACGACGAAATAACTGTAGTCAAAGGAGAATTAACTTTACCTCAGAGTCGTATGGTTTATTATTGTTGTTATTATTATTACATTTATATTAATATATCTGTTACATTACAATTATTATTATTATTATACCTGTTGTTAAGTTTATATTGTTTGAAGCTGAACTATCTTTTGTTTATTCAGAAAGCTGCATTTCTACTCACTTTTATTAAGCGTTCAATAGAATTTATTATTTATTTACTTAAACCTGCAATTGTAGTTATAAAACTGTTGTAAAAAACAATGCATATTAATGATAAAATTGCTATATGGCGTTTTAACTATGCCAATAAATGGATATATAAATAAAAAACTTCGAATATTTTATTTCTTATCTCTTATTCCTTCTTATTTCTTAAACAGTATAGCTCGACTACATATTATTGATATTGCAATTATTTGATATTTATTTATTGTGAATTATATAATGACATACTTACATAAGGATGAAATTATCGTCATAGAGAAAGAATTTTTCTTTGAATTATTGAGTGAAATGTATGAACATTTGATGGATACGGGAAATCTAAGTACACAGCACACACATCGGATCAATGGGCGCAGTAGCGCCCTGAAGGCAAGTATGAGTCACGATTTATAATAGTCCAGCGGCCGCAAATGTATTTCGTGCTCGATTTCGTGGCACTTTTATGTGACCAGCTCCACCCAAGTTTTTCTTATTTATTTTGACCCGCTAAATCCAAAAAACATGGGTGTTTTGTCGAAAAGTGGTGCCATTCATTGTTATTAACAATTATTTCAAACAAATTGTAAAATGCCAAATTTAGTTCTGAAAATACTTTTTTAAAATTAATTGTCACATTCTGAATAAAAAAGGGCATTATACATTTTGTCGTAAAACCCTTGGTTTTTGAGATATTCGCGTTTAAAGTTTGAAAAATTGCATTTTTTGTAAAACTCAACCGCTTGTTATTTTGATGGAATTTTGAATTTTCGGAGCTCTATAATGTTCATTAAATATTGAATTTTGCAAATACGTTTATTCGACTTTAAGGTTTCAATAGTATCGGTTCCTGGAGAGTCCGAAAGAGAGGTTTTGGGATTTAAAGTGTCAACCCTATTAAAAATTCTCACGTGACACTGGTTTGGATTTTCGTGTTTTTATACCTGTAATGGGAGACTACATTAACGGATTCCCAGTACAGCAATCGAAGACTTATTGAAATTTTCCTTTCTTTATTTCCACATATTTAAAATTTTTTGTAATCTTTGTATTTTTGTAATAAAGATTATAAATAAAATAATAGATTAATACAAAATTAAACTAAAATTTGTTATCATTGAAAATGTAAGATATTACGCAAAATATATTGATTAAGAAAGGAAAGACACACAGATAAATAAGTTTAAGAGATATTTTCTAGAAAATTATTGATAAGCAAGTATGAGAAAATCTTTTACGTCCGCTGCCAAAATTTCACGTCCACTATAACGGAAATTTTCGCTCGTTCTGCGACTTTTAGACTCACTGGTCTACAAACGGCTACTTTAGAACCTTTTGCTTGAGGTTTAAAAAATGCAAAAATCGTGCCTGTGTTACAAAAAATAGTTAAAGCTATAGCCTGGAAGCGGCTAAAAAAAAAGTTAAAGTTTAAAAGTTTTGAGAGAAATGTATTTCACAGAATTGAAAACATTAAAAATTTTGTTTGTACAAGTACTATTTTTTACGTGTCGTGGTAAACTATGTTTATATGCAAAAACCCAAAAATTGATATATGGCCCGCCTGCGTGTAGATTTTTATTACGTATACCAAGTTTCCCCCGCCTATTTGAGTTTGAGGGATTCATTTTATCATCTCGTTTCAATAACTATCTTAATGTATTTTGTTATGAAGCGGAACCTTCCTGCACTCACATCCGAGTTATTAGGACTTTGTTGCACGGAACGGCGAGTTAGTACCTTATTGCACGGAACGAGGAGTTAGCACCTTATTGCACTAAGCTTTTGTGATAGCGCATTATTGAATTATAAATAGGAGGCGTCGAGGGAGTCTCACAATACGGCATGGTGCATTATTAAAAAGTTATTACACTTTTTATCACGATAAATTATTTCTCTTTATCACGTAATATTAATATTACTGTAAGAATATGTTTGCCCAAACCAAATCGTATGCCGTTTGAATAATCGTCTATTATATGATTATTTAATGAAAACAACAACGGAATACGTAATACTATCATTAAAAAATGATAAAAATGTTGCCTATACATTAATGAAAACAACGACGGCATACGTAATATTGTCATTAAAAATTTATAAAAATTTTCACATACATTTAATACAATAATAACATTTTTGCCATAATCAAATTGGCCATATACTTGGATCATTTTTTGCCGGGTAGCGTGACCGAACTGCACACCATTTAGGCTTACTCTGCAATGGTCGAGAGGTTAAGTAACTTCGAATTAAAATAATTGAGGATACAGTATAAACGGATAAGGGCGGTATCTCGTAACTCTATAAATCAATGATTCCGATAAAGATTTAGTTAATTAACTTCAAGCGTTTCAATTAATAAGTAAATAATTAATGAATTAAACGCATAATAATTAGTCGTATAATAAATAATTCGATCAATACCGTTGATCACCCTAATTATAATAAATTACCAAATAAGTAAATAACAGCTTGCGATTCAAGTAAAGAATTAAATTAATAACAATTAATTTGGACATTAATAATAATTAGGAGTTTAAAGAAAGGAATTAAATAAAACTAGATAAAACTCGCTCAGGGAAACGCTCTTCTTTTTCTAGGTATTATTTACCATCACACTCGGATTCTAAGGATTTTTACCACACTCGGATTCCAGGAATTACTTACCACACTCATATTCCAGGAATAATTTACCACACCTTTTTCCAAGAAATCGGTGATCATGTAAAGTCACAACCCGTGGTTGAAGACGGACATAACCTTATAATTGACCACGGATTGTGAATTTACAAGATGACTGACAACGATTTTTTTTACACATTGCCCAAA
>UXGD01004904.1:0-15814 GCA_900474315.1 Torymus auratus
TTTTGAGGTGTTAATTTCGAATAATTCGATGTGAAGACCATTACCTGATACGTTGGACTCAAACTTGCAGCTACTTTGGTCATGGTAAAATTTAGCCAAGTGTACATACTAAAGTAAGGCTCTAGAATGTCTTTTATACATTGTATTTGGCACACAGTTAACAGAAATAATGTCAAGTGCGCAGTTCTCATAGTCCGGTAAACATTTGAGTTTCCTTTAGCCGAGCTCCATTTATACTATCGAGTCACATTCATTTTACAGTCGTGGAATACATCATTCGTGAACGCGAAACGTCACATTCAATATGTCTAAAAGTATATCGTCGTTTGCATTAATTTTTAAGTGACTTTCTGCTTTTTATTCTCATTAAATATTGCGAACAAGGAATTGCTTTTAATGTAGGTTTAAATCTTCTCTACTTTAGTATGTAAGTTTTAGTACGTAAGCTGATTGAAATGGAAAATCAATTGAAATAACTTTGACACATATAGGGTAAATGTACCAGTAACTGTGCTCTGACCAGCAGCTGGACTTTAACACGCTCCAAGTGTCCAGTAACTGAAACTTGTCATCTGCTTAGGGGGCACAGTAACTGGCACACTTACCCTAGTTAAAGTAAAATCCAGACTTTTCATCTTCAAAGATATATTGTATCTAAATTTATAACGGCCAATAGTATATTACGCACCTATAGGTCCATATAGGGAGGAAAAAACTTGGAACGTCCATATCCTCGCCTTCGGCTCGGATGGCAAACACGAGATGTGGACTGTCCAAGTATTTTCCTTTCAAGCTGCGTATACTATTCTTTGTCGCACGATAACAGTATTAAATTTGGTTTAATGGCTTTCAAATTTGGTGGAGATTTAGAGTTTGTATATTATTTATATCTATTGCACGAATATCGTTAGGTAAACGAATTGGTTTATGAATTAAGAGATATTTGAAGTTAACATTTTTTTAGCCTTCTTTTCAAACCGTAATACCTATATCGATAACGGATTTATATATAAACATGTAATCTATAGACAAATTTGTATCTCGTAAGGATGATCAATGGTCAAGAAATTATGATTTCAAGTATGATTTTCTCATGAATTGGTATAATAATTTCCAATTTTGTCATTAAAAATTAATAGAAGAAGTCATTAAATTAAGTCTGATGAATTGCAACGTGCCAATGAATTGGCAGCGCTTTCTTTTGTTTGTTAATAAGTGCGTTTACATTTGATTCGAGTTACGCATAGCTTATTTTTAAGAACTTTCAAAATCATTTTCTCGTATGCACGCGGCTATAAAAAAAATAAACTTACTTTTTACATCTTAAACTGATATAAATTTAGACCAATACAAACATCAACCATTCAACTCGACCGCGCGTCGTCATAATAATCCGCAGCTCAATATTTTTTCATACCACACGAACCGCAACACATCTCCGACTATTTGTTTTAATAACGAGCTGTCGTCGCGGCCATAAACCAAATTGACACTTGTAAACCGGCGCGTGAAATAATTCGGACTGCCGCGCTGCATACAGCTCGCGCGCACACGTATGTATGCATACATATACAAAAGCCTCGGAGCGCATAAAGGGGACCCATTGATCGACGTTTATGCGACGACATTGCGACACTTTAACGCACGCGACGTCACCCCGTCGCCGAGGCGCAATCATCGCGTTATACAATGTCGACGCGAGCGCGCGATTTGTTTTTCCTCGAGGAAATGCGCGCGTGCCTGCAGTCTTTGGCCTTCTCAAAATCCATTAGCATAGATCTCGCGGCGAGCTTTGAATATTGACGTCTAGTCGCGCGCACGGTTAAGATAGGCATAGATGCGTGTGTATGCGAGCGGTGATCGTAAATTATGCACGCTGGTAAGAGGCTGGTTCGGTGACTAATGTCGCGGGGAGGGAAAAATGGGTGGACACTTTGTTGGTTGTTTATTTCCGTTGTCAAAAGCGATTTCCATTAGATGCAGTTGAAAGATAACAATCGTGTACATAGCCAAATTTTTGCGTTTATTATTTCTCCTTTATTTTAAGGTACAAGTAAATAAACTAAATATCTCTGATTCTTTATACTTCTTAACTTTACCACAAAGAAATAAACGTCAGGGATAAATTTTATTTCACTATTCCAACTGGTTAATCGAAGTAAATTTTTCTCTCCATCCCAGAGACCGCATTTAAATAAATGCGCGCAGCCAAACTCTTTCCTCTCCTGCCGCGCGGGCAAATCTTAAATTCAAATTCTAAGGAAAATTACCCATGCAACTTGTTCAATGAATTAAAGCGACCGCTTTTCTTTTTCTTACTACTCCCCCGCCTCATTGCGCTAATTCGCCGTCGCAATTCAAATCGCATTCGCGCGCGTGCGCGCACGTATATAGGATATGTATATATAGTACGGCAAAGGATTTCGTGCCGCGCGCGCGATATATATCGTACGGTGGAGCGAACCTCGATCTCGGTGGCGATTAGAATGAGAAACAATCGCACGCGCGGTCCCGTTGCCCATACCCACCTTTACACATTCGGATCACAGAGGATCGCGCGTACTTATTAATATTCCGGGCGGTCTCCGGCCCGCTGAGAATAAATAAAACGGTTGTTTATGTGGAGAAGTATTTAGGAACGATAGTATATAGGTTTGCGTATATAGATTGAGTTTATGAATGCCAATTTTTTTTGTTATCTTTAGTGGCGATGGAAGAACTAGGTGCATTGATGATGTGGGGACATATTCTTTTGCATCATGCGACGTTTATCTGTAATGAGGAAGTATAATGTGATTCGAATTACTTTTTTGCTGATAGTATTTTCTTTAAACTCGCGTAAAAGAACTTTATGAAAGAAAAATACTCTGTCATTATATTCCTCCAAAGCAAAAATATTCAACATTCGTATACTATCTCTCATTTTTCGTGTATATACATCCTTCAAAAGAACAAACAATCTCTCATCTTCCAGCGCTCATCATCCGCCCATGTATATTTCCACATAAAAAGCTCTCCGATTGTCGATGCAAAAGAAAAGCCGCCGCCAAAGCTAAATCCTGAACATGCAGCGACTCTCTAGCGCGCATTTTTCCGGGCGTTCGTTTTACGAGTCATCCTTTCTCCTAAGCTCTCTCTCTCTCTCCTTCCCTGCCAATCCGTCATTAAGTCTTCCCATTAGCTCTCTGATCAACGCCGCCGCTACACGAAATTCCGCGTACCTCTTTTTTCCACACCGCGGAAAGTCGTTTTTCTCTTTTCCTCTTGCGGTGAACGCACATATAGCTATAACTCAAAGGCATGAGCAAGTAAATATATGCATTCCTCGCGTATACGCGCTGCCGCGTGTATTATAGGAAAATTTTCGCGGATGCACATGGAGGTATAAGGCTTATATTGATGACTCACTCGCGCGGATTTTCTCTTGGGGGTAAAAATTGTTTGGCGGCTGTACGGGATTTGCACGATTTCAGATGTTGGAAAGCCGCCGCCGGGTTTATATGCATTGTTTTATATCAGCCGGAGATTTGTGCGCGCGTGGGGGGAAATTTTACGGTACGGTTTATGGGGCTTCGGATGGAACGTGCGCAGCGCTGTTTCTGTAAAATCGAATTATCCTGCTTGTAAAATCGCGGGGCTGAAGCGAACGGGACATTGTAGTTGGCGTCGCGCGTGTAAGCTTTAAATAGAAAAATTGTTATTTAATTTTTAGATATAAAGATCGGTATGCTTATACGAACGCTGTTCAGTGCTACCTACTAAATATAGAATAAAATTCAAGCGATAAACACAAAGGCACGCGGATTAATAAACTTTACGATTCGTCCATGTAATCCCTTTTAAAACTTTACACGCAAAAACTCAGAAACTGCGAAACGTATATGTTAAAACCCTACATATTTCCCCGCTAACCGTAAAAATCACCGCCAAACTGTTCATCCCAAATTCAATCCTACGCTCAATCTTTCTCTCGCTCGCCATCACGCACTCGCTAACCGCCAACCCACGCTACTACTACTACCGCCGCTAAGCGGATCCGCCGATTTGCATGGCCGTTTATCAGCCGCCTCGTTAACGGACTCTCTCTCTCGCGAGTATTTTACTTGCAGAGAAGCCTAGCTCGAACAAATGTCGCCGCGACGGAGCGTGACGCTAAAAATCGCGCACTTATCTCTCTCTCTCGCCGCAGCACGTTCGACTGACTTTGAACGATCGCTCGATGACCCGAGAGAGAGAGAGGCTTGTCGACGTGTCGCTCCGAGTGCGCAGCAGCAACGCGCTCAGGGGTTATTAGAAGCGGCGGGCCGCGTGCGATTGAGAGGAGAGATGTTGAGATGGTCAGGGACGCGTAAGAGAGAGAGTGTATGTACGTGCGGATTTATTGCGGTAATATGGGGAATTTTTGAGGCTGTTTATTTTAATTATATATAGGTATGCTCGGTGGGTGAGGGAACGTTTTTATGTAACGGGTGGAATTTCCAATATGCGCGCGGATGGTTATATCGCGTTATTATTAATGTGCGCGGCGGCGATCGGTATAATAATACGGCGAGTGCGTTATTGAAACGCGAGAGATTCAGTTTATAATGATCATTACAAATGGTTAGTCGCGAATGTAAACTTTGTATACGCGATACTGTGGGAAGATAATAATAATAATGTGTACTGGTCTCGTAATAATGACTTTTATTTATATATCGAGATGCGCGTATAAATACGGGAACGGTAATTAATAATAAAGGTATGTTATTGCTCAATTGCCGTGTACTTCAATTAACTTGTTGTTCATAAATTGGATTACAGGTATTATATACTCGTTAATCTCGGGCTTGTTTGTAAATCGAATTATAATGTTTATAAATATTGCAATATCTACTTTTTGACGAAATACAGGTGCCACAAACCAATAAATAATTAAAAAGTATATATTATCTCACCTTATTTTCCATTCTAATAACTAATTTGCTACATTAGCAACCCTGTAAACCACTTACGACAATCCCTCGTATACCCAACCACGGCACGCTGTATACCACAAAACAATCGCTCTTGCGCGGGCGAAAATTAATGCGCCCACGCCCGGGGCACAAATCACCCCGGACTTTACGCTCACGGGTATCATCCTCCCTCTCACTCTTCTCGTGTAGTTTCTCACCCTCGGTGGCCGCGAGCAATTAAGTTCCGCTGAGCGAGAGAGTTCTAGTTCGCGGTAACGCGATCCCCGAGACGCGATGTTCGTCGTCTACTCGCTCGAGTTTCGCGGATGCGCGCGCATTGGTTTTTCACAAGGCGACGGTTTGTTCCGTGCTCGCGAGAAGAGAGGTTGAAGGAGGGTATTGAGATGATGCAGTGGCAGTGTGTGATGGCCTAATTATGGATGTGGAGTGGCTGGTTGGTGTGGGAATGCGATGTTCTTGTTAGGGGGAATGTGGAGTGGACGATGGGTTTTTGTGAGGAGTCGGTGGGAATGAGTGTGGCAAATTTAATGGATGTTGCGTAACTTTGTGGCTTATTGGGTAGTTAATCGAATTACTTTGAAAGTTCTGTAGACGCGTGTTTTATTTTAAAAAGCTCTTATTACGATGAAAAATGTGGGACAAAAATGAATGCTTTCTTTCATAAATATTACGTATTCAACGTATAAATACTGAATTATTATACGTATTAAATTGTTTTTTACTCCTTTCAAATTATTTTACAAAAGAAAAGCAACCAAAACGCCCACTATATCCACCTCCAAAAACCTGAAAACTCTTTCGCATCAACCCACGCAACCACTATACCTCTCTCACAAAAGCTTCATACACACACCGCGATCGCAGTGCACAATCTCTCTCGCATTCACGCCAACGCAATCGAGACTCGCCGCGCATCAGATGCACATCGCACACATTAAAGACCGCCGCCACTGCCGCTGCACAAAGTCGCTCGGGCCCGTCAAAGGGCTTTCATCTCGCGCTTTGGCAAGGAGAACGCAGCCAGCAGGGAATGCACGTATGTACATGTATGTGGGGGATCCATTGTCTTGGAAATTATCAGGTGTGGGTGTCTCCGGTTCATCTGTGCTCTGCCGCGCCTGCGGATTGGAGTGCTATCGATTTGCGCGAGGGAGGGAGAGAGAAGTTGGAATGCTGCCGGATGATGATAGAGGTACATGGTGAAGCTCGATGGGGGTGGGGTATTTGAATAATGATGGAACATTCGGAAATTCGTGCGGTAATGGCGAGGGCTGTTGGTCGGTGCAATTTGAATAATATCTCTCGATTTCGCATTTGGAATTTAGCCTATATGAAATATAGTAATTTTTTATCGAAATTATACTTGACCATGCATCTAACAGTTTTTGAACGACCTCTTTATTATGCAGATCGAGTCTTTAATCACCGTACAATCTAGACATAATTACCACCCCGTACAATCATTTCATTGTCTCCCATTAAATATTTCATACTAATATTGCAATTAGCCGCTGCCGCGTTACTTAACGCCGCCAATTTTTTTTCTTTCGCGCGCATAGGCCGCCGTCGCCGCGAGAGCTTGCGAAACTCATGCGCGCGCCGGCAAACGAGATTCGTCACAGCTGCTGTGTGCTGATTGAATCACAAGCTCTAATGCATTAATGGATCGAATCTCCCATTCATTTACGTGGCTCTACGGTGGAAAAAATAGGAGCTACACACTCACATTCTGTTTCGCAATTACCGCGTGTGTGTCTGATAAAGTCTGCAAATAGAATTGCCCTTAATTCGGCCGTAATCAAGAGAAATTTCTTTTTAACAAAAGTAGGATGTTGCCGCAATCATCGCGTTGTGGGTTGCTGATTGTCGGCAGGATGAGCGATTTATTTTTAGATGCTATAAGATATTTTGTTGAAGGAGAGATGTAATATATTGAAATGCTTTATTTTTATAGGTTTGTGGGTTACTTTTTGATCTTTATAGCTCGTTTAAAAATTAATGAAAGTTTTGATGAGCAATATTGAAATTGAAAGCTTTGACGTGCTTTTTAATATAACTCATCATTAATCGTGTAATTAATGTAGATTTACTTTGAACCAAAGAAAGCTATACCAGCATGAAGCGCGAGTTAGAAAGTAGGAAATTATTTTCATATAATAAAAATTATTTTCAGATAAAATGAATATTGTCGTTCAGTAATAAACATGTTTTCTAACGAGTATTATAAAAACAACTCTTTATCGTCGTACAAACGATTCTATGAATACGGAAGCATTCATAAAGCTTTCAGCACTTATCTTTTATATCATTAATGAATAAAACTGTCAAACCCCCTTATTGAAATAAAAAAAAACAACTGAACGTAAAAACTAATTAACGCAAAGGACAATAAAACACTGAACCGAAATTCCCTCTGCAGCACCATTTTCAAATAAAACCTTACACCCACCCTATATCGAGCACCCCCTCGACCGCCAATAAAACGACAGCCGACCGCATCGCGATCGCTTCTTGCGCTCGCGCGGCGCACTCATCCCCCATCAGCAGCAGCGGCACACAAAACCCGCAGCATACTCGCGCCAACTGCACCACTCGAGTCTTTTGACAGACAGACAGACGCAGCCAGAAGCCGAATCGCACTTGATTCCACTCGAGATGCCTCTGCGTACGCGCTCGCGAGTGCCTTGAACCCAGCGACGATGAAAATCGTCGTCGGAGACTTTTTGCGCGCGCGAAAGTGTCGATGTATTGTGTGCTGATGCGGCGCGTGTGAAATATCGATGGGGCAAAAACGGTTGGCGAGCGAGCAGGTTCAATGGAATTTTTAGAGAAGGAGGAGGAGGGGTTTGAATGGGTTTGTGAGGACGGTCAATAGAGGATGTTGTTGGTGTCGGATTGAGAAATTAGTGGGTATAATGATGATTAAGGTGTCGTGTTTGGTAATGATAGTGGGGAAACAACATGTGAAATCTATGTTACATTGAACAAACATTTAATTGAAAAGATACGTTGTTTTCTTTGATATCAACGGTGTACATAGTATAAAGATAAATACATTTTTTAAACAGATTATATAATTTACTTTGTTAAAATTAAGCAATTTATTCACGTGAAATAAAACAAAAATACATAGAACCGCACATAATGTTTATCAAAGTATATGCATAACTCGTACAACCCAGTATAATCCTGAAATTCAGTAACACCGGCGGACCTTCATCCCGAATTCACGCAACATATCTCTCTCTCTCTCCACTCTTGGCAATTCCCGCGTCACGCGATACGTGGGAAAAATCGCCGATCAAAACAAATCTTCTCACTCTCTACCACGCTTACCACTTAAAATTAGCGTTGCATCAGCGATCAAACTGTCACGCGCACATCTCTCGATCGGTTCGATTGGCCCGATTGACTGCAGCGCAGCTACACAAGGGTCAACAAGCCGTCGTCCTGCATGACATATCTCTCTCTCGCTCTCTCGTCGAATTACAGACTGCCGAACGGCGGAGGAATGCAGGAGAGGATCGCGTGCGCGTAATCGCGAGAGAGAGAGAGAGCGCGCGCCTTCGGCTGCCCCCGCCAATTTCATTCAATTTTCCGCGTGTATAGGAGAGAGAGAGGCGGGCGGGAGGGCCGAGCGGGCTTGTTTGCCCATACGTATGTGCGAGGTGCAGTATGTATGCGCTCGATGGGGAAATTCGAGAGGAGATAGAGGTGATTGAGGCGTAGGTTGAGGTAGGAATTTTCGGAATGGAGGAAAGGTATGGTTCGTTTGGGAAAGAAGGATTCACGTGAGCTGTAAATGAAGTTTTTTGAAATTTTGTGAAAATGTGAAATTAGATTTGTCTCTTGATAATTTAATATAATTTGTAAATGAAGAAAACTAACCGTGGCCGAATAAATTTATTAAATCCTATTTGATTCCGATTTGGCCTATTTTAAAAGGATAGGAGGTCCGATTAAAAAATCTGATTCCCAAATTAGATCGAAGAGGATTTAATAGATTTTTTCGGTTAGGGAAGGTTGTATTTTAAAGCTACACTTGCGTTCATCATTTCTTTAAAACCCCAAATTATGTATTTTGATTTCGTAACGTAATATGATAATAAATAACATCAAAATTCGCAGGAATACTATAGTTACATTGTGATTGTTACATCCATCATTTATCTCTACTGAAACTTGCTAAAATTTTTATTGCAATATTACAGAACATATTCAATTTTCTCCCACTAACATTATTATCATTTCACCAAAAAAATTCTATAATGCACAACAATTAACCATCCACTGTTTCTGCTTACAGAGCGAATTCGAGCCGCAGTGTCACATATTTCGAACGAAGCGCCTGCGCAAGCCGCGACCGTGCCAGCTGTGCCACCAGGCGGTGATAAAACAGGCATCCTGCTGCCGAGGTAAGTCGCCCGGCGTTTGTCGTACACATAAATCTCGCGCGTCGATAAGGTAGGGAAGCCTGAGCGTAGCCGAAAGTCGGTTGTTCAGCGAGCGTTGCAAGGTGGCTCTGCCTTACATTTTGGATCGTGTGTTTCCGTAGTTCTATGGGAAAAATTTAAAAAATTCATCTTTTTGGATATTAAAAGTGATTTATTGTTTGAGTATGGAAATTTTCAGTAGGAGAACAAGATTTTAATCCGCATAGATAAATTGTACGACTTTGTAAGCGTAAAATAGTACAAATGGTTTCTAAGAAATGTATCTAGTATTACAATAACGATTGTGCTTAATTTATTCAATGAACAAGATCATTATTTCTTTAAATTAATGGGCTTTTTATCAACGCTAGCTTATCGAACCGCATTATGAAAAAAAACAATTTACCGGGCGTATGCGCAAGTCAATTAATTATACTTATAAATTTAAATACAATGATTTTCCCTGAAAGATTTAATAAGCGTGGCAACATTTTTCATTTTCAGTTTGCAAGTACATCTGTCACAAGGCCTGCGAGGATAAGGTAAGATAATTTTCCGTCTCTGCATTCACTTACACATATACTTCTTATTTGCATATTATCTCGGCAACGGACAACTTGTCAAGCGCTATATATTCTATTCTCGGAGCGACTCTGTGTATTGTAAATTAAATATCCAATTAGTTTACTTGTCGCAACGATCGATTCGAATATACATTTTGCAATCCCAGCTTAAAAATAAAACTCCGTGTACATTATTTACCTTCGCAAAAAAATAACCAACGCATAAACAACGACCGCGACTATTGACGTTATTAATTTCCAATCGGCCAATCTCCAATCCCAAAACAACAGCCCGACATACACGCGAACGAGTGATGGAAATAAAAATCGCAATAAACCCCGCGCGTATACGTCCGCTGAAACAGGAGCCCCCATTCACCCCGATAATAAACTGTTTAATCTTCGTGGCCTGCCAGAGAGAGCGCGTAGTTCGACAGGGGAAAAAAGAGAAGGGCAAAAAGTTTTATTGCGAGCTCTCTCTCAGTGGGTTTGCAGAATGAAATCACTCGCGCGTGATCCTACGACGACAGCCGATACGCGTAACGCGCGGGTGAGGGATTCGATTACCGAACTGACCGACCTCACCCGGAATAGGCCGCGGCGCGTGTATATAGCTACGCGCGGTATGGGTGCAGTGAACTATACGCGGGGTGATGAAAGAGGAGAGGTGAAAGGATTTTTTACGATTTTGCGCCTGAGGATATTTTTAGGTCCTATGGTACTTGTATAACGTGCAGCTGCAGCGATTGTTATGGTTAACGTTGTGAAAAGGGCTTGATTGGTTTGTATTTATATAGAATTTGATATTAGTTCGGTTTGTTTATAATGTGTAAATAACAAAAACGAAGTTATTTTCATTTCAAGACTTGACAATGGTCAAAAGTCAACGCCCTCAATTGCGCCAATAAATTTCTATAAAGACGAATTGCAGTACTCGACACGATAGACTTTAAACGTAAAGAAGAAACGGTGAATTTATTCGCGCGAAAAGAGTTGCTCCTGCATTTATTATGATAATACAATTAGGAATGACACATCTCGGAAAGTCATAAATAGAAATTGCCAGTGCCCGGCGGCGGCGCGCCGAGAGAGAAATTTCCATTAAAACCGTTTCATATAAATTTCACCCGCAATTTCGGCAGAATTATACACCGTGATTCCCGCGCTCCCTCCGTAATTCAAACCAAGTTTGACGCTACAATTCGAGGATATTACATATTACGTATACATTTTGAATATAATTGTCTTCATTATCCACCATTCGAGTTCTCTCTCTCCTACCGGTATATCTCTCTATTTTTCAAATCAAGTATACTATATTTACAATATTCTCCTTGAAAAAAAAGGACTACGCTGAGAGTAGCGCAATATACCTCCTGAAAAGCCATCGACACGAAAACACCGATACCCAAATTCCCGCGCGTTTCTCTCTATCTATCTCTCCTGCGGCAGCAACGGTAGGCTCATCTCCTCCCCTTCAAGAGCAGAGCAAACACACAGAGAGAGAGTCGGTGCGAGGGAAAAAGCGGCATAGCGGCTGCAGCGATCGGCGCGGGAAACCGAGCGGACGCTGCAACTCGAGAGAAAACGTGCAGCGCGATTCTTCCTTCTCTTCTCCGTCTGTCTTCCTTTTTCGCTGTATATATATGCAAGTGCGCTCACGCGCGAGTCTTACACACACTCGACATTTCGAAATGAGAAAACGACGACGAGAGGTTATCTCTGTGTGTGCGGGCTGCGATAGTGTGTGTATGTATTATATATACAGTGCGAGGCAGAAGTTTTCGAGGTGCACGAGAGAGTTTAGGAAGTTCGAGACAATGGAGTGCATGTATGTGTGTGGAATGTTGTGATTGAAAATTAATATGCGGGGTAGGTTGGAATTTTCGGGTATACCAGCACGCGCGTGTAACGATAAATTAACGCGATAATGGTGTACGAGAGCGAGTTATCGGTTTCGGTGAGTTGTTTATTTTGGAGAGTATATATATAGAAACTGTTTTTTTTTTTAATCATAAGCATTATAGTTTTAATTGATCGGAAAATAACGCATTCACGGTACGTGACAGTAAACGGCACTTAAGTACGAAATTTTATTACTTCGGCCCTGCCAAAAAGGAACGATATAAAAAGCATCTTCATATATAATTAAGAATTTCATCAACGAAAACAAGCTCATTTTCGCTTCTCATTACGTACGTATATATCTCCCGAATATACTTCTGCTCGTCACGCATCCGCTCGCCCTTATACGCATCTCAATCACGATACCGCGGGGCCAGCAGAGCATTTTTAATTATACCAACGTTGCGAGCTTTAATTATATTTCGGCAGCTTTTTGCTCGGCCTGTATATATATGACCGTCCCCTCGCCTCCTTCGTGTTTTTCGCACTAGAGATGCGCGAACGCGTTCCCGCGTTAATTTGAATAATTATTCATGCGATTTTTCGAGTGTAATTAGTGGCGACGGCGAAGAAGAAGGAGGATGAGAGGGTAAGCCGGACAAATCGAGCGCGAGAGAGTTATTTGGTCTTTAAGGATGTGAGAAGGAGGTGTGCACTTTCGGTTCGGCTTGGATTATTCGAGGAGTAATTAGCGGATGGCTAAGTATGAAATTTTATGCTGGATTTGCGTTGGTTCTTGACTTTTTAAGCTCATAAGACTGCAGGGGATCAGGGTAGTTCGTTAACGCGGTAAAAGTTTACGCGCAAAGTGGAAATAAAGCGTTTATAATAATCATTTAATTAATGTAACGTGCGCCCGTATCGGATTATAAAGATAAAATCGCAATCTTAGACGAGATAGCCATATTTAATTAGTTTCGAATCAGCAAGATCAAAGTATATGTGTATAAACTGATAATATCAGCCGAAGTAGTAATTGTAAGCTTAATCCAAATGAAATTGCAATATTGCTATACGGTAATTTCTTCGGACCTGTGTATTAATACGATTCGTAAATACATTTTCACGTCGTTTACAAAACTACTATATAAAACGTATTATACATAAAATATGTGATTTTATATAAACGCGGCGATATGTATATATATACTTTGGTGCATTTCAATACTGAAAAGCGCCAATTTAAGTTTGCGAAAGTGTGCATTAATTTTTTAGAGCCGAACTTTTTCTGCGGATGAAAAATTGAAAGTGGCCCCAGAAAAGTTTTGACACCGCAGTTCGCGCTCTCGGAGCATCAGTTTTAGCTTCGAAAACTTCGACTCCGCGCCATTGCCGCTTCCCTGATTACAGTTGACTCCTGAAACTTTCCAATTCTATAAATCATCTGTATATAGGTGAATGCTGCTATTCATAAAAGTACCCCGTTGCACATTAAAAACAAAATATTTTAAATAATACAGAAAAATTAAACAAAATTTCTTTTTCTTATTCTGAAAAATTAGATATTTTTGTTTTCATAAATAAATTTACTAATCTGTTACAACATATAAATACAGTGCCCATGCAAGTCCACCTTCAAACCACAGTATATTAATCTTGATCATCTAGTAAATTTTGTATCCAAATCATTCCACCATACGCCAACACTCGCACCTCTCGCCGACCATTTCTCACCACACGTCGATGTCATCCCGCGCGCGAGCGAACAACCGTCACTCGCGACTTGTACCTGCGCTGCCCGTAAACCTCCGTGGAAAAACGTAAGAAAACCGTAACTCGCGCTCGCTCCGGCGTAATAAAATCCTCGCGTCGTCGTCCTCCACCTTGAGACATACACATACATACAACGAAAGTCGCTCGGTCGCTCGACCGGTGCGCGCGCGAGGAAGATGATGTAATACGAGATTTGCAAGCAAATGGACTTTATTTATCTCGCGGCGAGTGAAATAATTAACAATGAGGATTACGGGAGATAAGGTGTATGATGGGAGGATGACTGCGGAGCGCGCAATTATTTTTCCGGAGCGGACGAGTGTATAGTGCCTCGATTTATAATGACGCGAGTGTGCTTGGGTTATTTTTGGATCGGGATGATGAATTCTGAGGTAGGCGCAGCAGTGATGCGGTGAGTTCTTTATCTTGGATGGGAGGAGGCGGTGGTAAGGAAGGTGGCGCTGAAGTGCTTTCGAGTTGATGCACATTTTGTGTTGCTTCTAAGTTGATTTCCTGGTGCGTGTGGCATTTTATATATTTCAGGAGAAGATTTTATTTATATGTATGGGGGGTGAATTTTTATACCTTGAGAATGTTGTATCTATTTTTTTCCCTTTTGTTTTTTATTAAATTAGTGAAAGCTGGTGATTGAATAGTGAAGGTTATAAAATAAATCCAAAGTTAGTTTAAGATATCGAACCGCTACACAGTATTTCTTTATACATCGATATTTGATTTATACGACGGTTTGTCAATACTCTACGAAACATCCACAACTCTTTACTTTATGAAACATTCAACTTATCAAAATAAAAACGCATTATCCTGCACCTTCAACCACAACCAGTGACTTTGACAAATCACATATAAAAACAAAATCAAATCCCGTCAAATTTCACACGTTATTTCCATCCACTCTAATCTCCACATCCATCGCCACCCACATTCCCAAAAAGAAAAAAAAACACTCGTACTCTCCTACAATCTCACAACTCCCTCGACCACCGCTATGTGATCGCACAGAGCACAGACCGTCCGGTGTGTCGTCGTCCCCCTCTCCTCTATCACCCGTAATCTCTCTCGAAGAATGCAAACCTCGCCTTATACACGTGTACGGACATACCTCTCTCTCCTTCTCTTTCTCTCTTGCACACGTCGTCGCGCCTCTCGTCGCGATACACATATGCGGAGAACCGCGCGCGGGTAGCCCCGAACGGTAGCGTACCGCTCGCGCGATTCTCGATAAAAGCGCGCGCACGCGCGGCGGCTAAAAAGAGAGCGACTTGCTCGAGAGAGCCCGTTATAAGGGCGCTGTCGGGCAGAGAGGCCAAGCTCGAGCGAGCGAGCGAACGATCTAATGGAACGTTAGAGAGAGAACGCGTGTAATATCTCGCGATTTTTATGTACACAAGGATTGAAGAGTTTTCTCTCTTTTTTATTGAGGATGGTGATAGGTAGGTATGCAGTTGGCACGTGGCGCTGGTGATCGATTATTTCCTGATGGAAGTGATGGCGGGAGGGTGTGGGTTGCGTATGTTGCGGTGCAGACGGCTATGTCGCGGCTGCAGCTGCTTGCGTTTTTATATTGTGCGGCTGGTGGGTGCAGGGTGGAGATTCGTTCGGGTTATTGAAATGGTATTGGAAATCGCGGTGGTGCGGTGTATGGAAGAGAAAATGTTGAGAGTTGTTGCTAGAAAAATGTTATGTGTATTATTACAAGTTTTTTTTATTGACTAAGAAATTCTAATTATAACTCAAACTCCAAGATTAATATTGATACTGTATTGTCTTGCCTCAATATTAAAGATAATAATCGATACAATATTTATATACAGTTTTCGATACAATATCAAGATTGTGGTGTCAAGAATTTTGTGTTGTCTTGTGAAAATAACAACATTTTCTAATCGTAATAATATATCGAAAAAATAATCATAATTACGGGAATGTAACCTCCAATTGTTGAAGAAACAGAGGGAAAGAGAAAAATTATATCGTGAAAAAGGGAAGAATTATCATCTCTAACGAAATGTTCGAGTGATAAAGGCTGGCGACTCTCCTATATATATCTCCTCGGCCCGGCTTACTTAGGTACGTCAGGCCACAGTGAGAGGGTGCGCCGCCTAGCGGCGGCGCACAAACCACACTCTGGTCAGCGGCGCATATATAGCAGGAAAATCAAATTTCAAATTTGGCATTTATTTATACTTGTGCCGAAATTTTATTGTTTTTGTATTATAAC
>UXGD01004905.1:0-15812 GCA_900474315.1 Torymus auratus
GTGAATGGGCCTTTCTTTCCGAGATTCAAGCTATTTTATGTCTAAAATGAACAATTTTCGATAAAAATGGGGTTTCTGTCATTAGTAATAGCTTTATGAATATTCCAGTCATATAAATGGGCTGGAGAGCTTATAAAAGAAGGCAAAAAAAGTTTTAATTTAAAATGTATTACATTAAAAAATGTCGATTTAAAAAAAAATTATAGGCTATTAAAAATAGAGTAAGAAAATCACTAAAAATTGCTCATTTTTTTAAGCATTTATTTTTAATAGCCCACAACTTTTTTCAAATCGACATTTTCTAATGAAAAACAGGTTAAATTAAAGATTTTTTGCCTTCTTTAATAAGATCTCTAGCCCATTTATATGACTGCAATATTCAAAAAGCTATTACTAAAGAAAGAAATCCCATTTTTATAAAAAAAATTGTTCATTTTAGGCATAAAATAGCTTGAATATCGTAAAAAAGGCCCATTCATAAAAATCCCGAGACACGTGTCTTATTATTTGACATAAAGAAGTACCTCCTACAGTTTTAGCCAAATCCAGGACCCTCACCCCTGAATGAATCTACCTCCCCGCACATGGCAAGGCAGGCGCTCCCCTGTCGCTATATCCCATGTATACATAAACACATTTACACTCATCCTTCGCAGTGTATTATATATACACCAGTACGCCTTTATAATTAAGATTCGTTACAACTATTAATTTCATCCTATAAATTGCAGATTGTGCTAAGATTTGAAATCTAACAATTTACCTCTTGTTCAAAAAATTACATTTCATTAGTATAATTTTAATAGGAATATAACTTCTATAGTTTCCAATGATTTATTTTGATATACCTTTACTGTGTATTTGAAAATATGATAATTGTGATTTAAAATTTTGGAAACCAACAAATGGCATTTTAATGATCTTATATGTTACCGAAAATGGTAAAATTTTGTAAATTTTCTCGTACATGTTGATTTTCCGTTCATAACAGAAAATGAAATTATATTTAAATACCTTTTTAATTAAATGATTACGTTATCAAAAAAGAATTATGCTTATCAGAATAAAACCGCTTTCTTTATGATGCAAGCGTGGACGCAGTTGTTTTTTCGACTGTGTCGAAAATAGATTCTCGTTGTGCTGACCATTGGATACCAAAGAGCTTTGCGAAGTTTTAACCGCCTTACTCTTCTTTTAACTTTTTAATATTTTTTTTAACTACGTTTTTGAATATTGTAATATTAGTGATGGTGTAATTGGAAAAAAGTGTACTTCAAGTAAAGAAAAACGTTTTTTTTAAACAAATTAAATTATTAATAAACACAATATCCCCTTCTTAACAAAACACTGGAATCTTTTTTATTTTTATCTGACTTCAATTTGAAAGGTATAGCTAATTTTGTTCCATTTGCAATTTCTTTCTAATTACACCATCTTAGATTACTAGATTCTTTCTTTTATAAAATTAACGATGCCGCCTGCTTTTTGAAAAATCATGAACCAGGTAAGTTATGAGTCAAACTAATTTAGTATATTGGCATTAATATTGAAATAATAGGTACATAATGCTTGCACACTATATAATCACATTACTATAATATTGCTGCTTGGTTGGAAATAAAATTCTGAGAATATATTATTATTGCTGAAAAATTGCTTCATATCGATCGGTTATCATTTCCTTATCTTAATAAATATTATACGAATATATTTATAAAAGATGTGTATATTCCTTTTCGATATTGGTATAACATTCCATAAGTGAAACAAAATGAATAATATAGTATCTAGGGAGTAAAAGTAAACTACGTACCTAGGGAGTAAAAGTAAAGAATGTCCCAGATTGGATGTAAATTGTAATGTGACAAATATGCGATCTGAGGCATAATTTATTTGCTCCCATGGTACGTATGTACCTATACGATTTTTTGTCTAGCGAGGCTGAAAATGCAACATTCGCTATCGGTCGCTGGGAGCGAAAGTGATACTTTCGGCCAACTAGGCAAAAAAAAAAATTTATTTCTATAAATGAAAAACTCCACCACCATGCAAAATTTCAAGTCGATATTTCAAGATTTGTAAGAGTGGCATTTGAACGAAATTTCCGGGTAAATTATTAGAAAGTTTTGTTCAAATTACACTTCCAAATGTTCTCTAGTTTTCCACTTATAGAAATTATACATTCTTTTCAGTCGCAAAAAACAGCAGAATAGCCATTGCACCTCTAGTATTGTCGCTAAAAATATGAATGTCTTTTATTAAAAAAAAAGAAACTGCATTTGCAATGTAATTTCATTAGTTTTTCAGGAATATAAAGAAAGGTCTCGACATTATTTGAACTTCAAATTTCGTAGAATTACGGAATACTAAGTATATTACGCAGGCCAACTGAATTCGTTGAAGACTTTAAGAATCACTGCCTATTATTATTATTGTATAGAATATAAATTGTAGTCTGTACGGCAGAAATCTCGCATATGTTAATGTCGTCTCGTTAAATTAATAATTCAAATATTAATCTTTGGTTAAAGATCGTTTAATTAAGAATTCAAATTTTAATTAAATAAAATTTATAAGTTTGAATCGACTTCGCCCAGCAGCATCTTTATATACTTGTCCAATAATTACCCACATTCCAGTTTGCAACAAATCTATGAATCAAAATGATGGTAGTTTAGTTTATTTGAGTGATTTAATATTTTCAAACCTATCATGAATTTGAAATCGTGTGCTAATTTAATGATGCAATGTAATAGCTGTTTTAATCATTGTTAAATCCATTAAAAGTTTTGTGCAAAAAAGCTTGTTTATCCTTTTGAGAATTCCAATGAAATATCATTGTATCCAAGGACATAGAGATTAGTTTTCAAAATCCAATAAAACATTTTTGTACTGTTTATTTCCTGGAAAGAAATACATTGACTACTTATAAGAAAGCAATTACATAGGACACGCGCACTCGCGTGATCAGGTACGCGCAGGTCGTCGCGGGATCGGAACTCGCAATACTCGCAATAAGCACCTCACCTCATGGTATACTCGGGCCGATTTTCCGGGACTGGCAAAAAGGCGTGTCAGTAGGACTGTCAGTCGTCGGGCCACCGTTGAAAAGTGACCCGTCAACGACGTCACTTGGTCATGTGACTTGGCAAGTTGCGGATCTCGCATCTCAGGTGGGCGCGCGGATCGTAGAAAAAGCGCCACTGTGCGACTCAGCCAGTGCCAGCAAGCCCCGTCGCGAAACGAATGTATTAAAGACGGGACGGAACGGAGGAAAATCGGCGCCGTGACATGAGGAAGCGAGAGGGAGGGAGGGAGGAAAGAGCGCGCGCAAAGCGCATTTGCCAACAGGCCGCTCTCGGCAGCTCCTACTCGTGGTGTGCCCGCCGCGCTCGTCAGTCGTCAGCCGTCACGCAGCGCGTCAGTCGCGTTAGGAGAGCCCCGCGGGATTAGCACCTTCCTGCCGCCCCGGTCACGAGTATCATACCTACCACGACAGTCGCGAGGCGGATTTGCGATAGCGGAGGAGAGCAGAGGAAGGAGAGGCGCGAGTGAGAGTATCCTGGCATGTCTGCGTGCGTGAGGATGGAGGCGAACGGCGACAGCGGCGAGGCCAGAGCGGCCTCGCTCCGGAAGAAGCTTCGGGTCTCCTCGAACACGACCCAGCTGCAGCAGGCCAAGGTCATAGTCGTTCTCGGCGCCCAGTGGGGCGACGAGGGCAAGGGCAAAGTCGTCGACATGCTGGCCACCGACGTCGACGTTGTCTGCAGGTGTCAGGTAGGCAGGCGCAACCGAGCTCGGCACTCGCGGCCCCCCGGGACTACACACGCCACACATGCGCGCACGCACGCCCGCTCTCTGCTCCCGTCTTTTTTGCCATTCGCAAGCTCTCGATAGCCAGCGTATTTATAGTCATCCTTCTCCCACTCGCTCCATCTCTTTTCCGCCTATTGCGCGTACCCCTTGCTTTTCTCTCTCCCTTTTCTTTGCCATTAAGTCCACGATCTTTCACAATAATAAAGCAAGCGTGCGATCGCGCGTTCGGCATCTTTTTCGTTCCTCTTTCTTCCTCTCGGAAGAGAGGGAGAGCGCGCGCTTTCTATTTATACATCCCTCATTGCCTATCTACCTCGTTCGCCCCTAGCCCGCGCACACACGTGTTGATGGCGGGATTTGATGGTTTGACTATGCCGACTTCTGCCGCGAGTGATTCTTCTTGGTTCTATATGCAGCTGTCGCAATTCTCTTGCACTTTTAGAGGTCTTGAGCAAGGCCTTGTACCATGAACGTCGCTCACTCATGCGCATGGATATGCTTTCATTCAGAGTTATTGTCCTTACATGTAATCTTTGTACATTACATTAGCTTAAATGCTTGGTCAACATTTATTAGTCATTTTGGAGCACTACTTTCAAGTTCCTGTAAAACATTGCATTTTTCTAATTTTTTCTTTATCTCCAGAAAAATTACAACTTTCTTATAAATAGTACTTGAATATTAGATCTTAATTTAAAAAAATAAACATTTGTTATTTAACAAATTTAATGTTGCTACTTTGTCCTTAAAAGGATGTCAACTTTCTTGCAGAGAAATTCTACATAATTATTTTTATGAAATACCTATACTGTTATCATTTATCATTGTCATTTTTAAAGATAATATTAATTTTTTATTATAATAATTCAAGATTACATAATTTTTCAAATTATCATTTTATCTGATAATAATTGAATAAAAAAAAAGAACGTTCTCTTTACAACATGTGTTGTGATAAAGCATCTTGTGACTAGTATGATGTAATCTTTTTTGACATATATATGTGTAGGCACGAATGAACAGCTATTTATGTGACATATGATTTCATAGCAAGATGCCAGATTCTGTGTTAATACTGCTAACTGATTACTGAGTTGACAATTGCTTCGATTTATGAGTCGAAATGATTGTGCTTGAATGATACACATTTTTCTTTCCATTGCTCTGTTTACTCTTCCTTAAGTACTTAGATATACAAATCTTTTGCAAAATGGAATAAAACTCGACAGATGTATTAATGGAGCAGAGGAATTTTACATGAATGTGTATTCTACCATGCATATAGTCAATACCACTATTTAGCCCTTTGTGCTCTCAATTTCTTATGCAAGTTTTTAATTTTTAATTTGATAGATAAATATAACAAATTTTTTAAGTTAAAACTGGTGACAAATATGTCTGCTAGGTTTTTGCCAATCGCTAAAAATAAATAAGCTATTTCTTTTTAATTTATCATAAATGATTGCTTAAATTTTTTTTTTTAATATTTATATAAAAGAATTTTTTAGACTAAAATATATGAGAATTTAATTTAACTATAGTAATTTTTTACAAACCTATTTAAATAATTTTTTTAATTTTCCATCACGTCTTTTATTTTACAAGTAAAATAAAATAAAAAACCACCAATACTGGAGTGACCCCTATTTGACCTTAGCAGTCTTTTTACCTTTTCATTCATTTTTTTTAGAATTGAAAATGGCTTTTACTTGATATTAATGAGTATTTCTTTTGTGACATATCATAATCATTAACATTAAAAATCAAAGATAAAAATAATCGAAATTTAAAAAACATCAAATAAAAAAGAAATAAAAAAAAAAATTTATTTTTTATTACATTGTATTTTATGTATTTAATAAGTAAAGCTCAATTTATTTTTCTTTATTTCTAATATTATTCTCCAACAAAGGGTTAATTAGATAATTGATATTTATTATATGCTCAGTGATTCCATGAATCCTGTGCTTCAAATATTACTGTACTTTCACAGGGAGGAAGTAATGCAGGTCATACTGTAGTAGTAGAAGGTGCCGAATACCACTTCCACCTTCTACCTAGTGGAATAATCAATCCCAGATGTAAATCCGTTATAGGTAATAATTTATTTAAATCAACAAAAATTTAAATACAATGTCATACTTCATAAACGAATTTTTTAACTCTAGTTATTGCTGTTCAGTGCTTTATTTCTTTACACACCTATTACTATTTGAAATTATACAAAATGTCTTTTTTATAGTAATAAATTAAAAATAAAATTAGTAAAATTTACTTTGTAATAATTTCTAGTTATATAAATAAATAAATAACTAAAACATTAATAACGTCTATAATTTAGTATAGATCAAAATAAGAATTGTACACTTTTTTAAATCTTATAGCAGATGGATTAAAACCATATAGAAAGGCAAATTTTTATTCACTGAAAAATATGCTGGTATAATGAATTAATTTTTTTTTTTTATATTTCTCAGCAAGTGTTTTTAGAATCTCATGATTTTATCTATGATAGTTCATTTGCTGATTTTAAAATATTAAATTACTTAATATTTTTTAATGTATTTATTTAATACTAAGAGTTATATTTATTATAACTCATTGATTACTTATTTCAATGAAAAAGCATACCAAAACTATCTCCAGTATTTTAGAAAACACAAATTTACCAAGATAAATATTATAACAGTAGTGATTATATAGACAGATATTTTATTTGTACAAAAGATGGTAAAAATAAAATCTTTTTTTAAGAAGTCATTTTTCTAGTATATAAATATATATTTATGGTATACTTATGATTTTTTTTTTTTTTTCATCAAAATTATTAATTTTATAGTCTTTAATATAGTTGTATATAAGATGCTAAAAATAGAATCTTTTTTTAAGAAGTCATTTTTTTAGTATCTAAGTATATATACATAATATTTATGTTTTCTTTTTCTTTTTTTTTTTTTATAAATCAAAATTATTCATTTTATAATCTTAAAGGTTGAACTAAATTTATATTAAATTACATTTATCAGAGTATCTAATACTTTGTATGTAATGGAGTTTGTACATCTTGTGTTTCAAAATTTCTCATTTAATGTATACAAATCCATATTTCAAAGAAAACATGAAGTATTTTAAAAAACTTTAACACAAATATTCTATTGATCCATAAAAAGATATATTTCTTATTTGGCTTAATTATCCTAAAAGTAAGTTTTCATGATTTGTCTCTTTAACCTTGTAGATATTATTACAATTTTATTGATTTAACAAAGAATACCCGCAGTACTGCTTGTTACCGGATTCACTTCAGTTTATTAGCACAGTTTACAAAGCTCAAATTATATTGTCCTTTCATACTGACTTCCATCTGTTTCTAGGCAATGGAGTTGTCATTCATTTACCAGGTTTATTTGAAGAGCTGGAAGAGAATGAGGCTCAAGGACTTAAGGACTGGAAAGATCGGCTTATTATTTCTGATAGAGCCCACATAGTTTTTGACTTCCATCAACAAGTTGATCAATTACAAGAAATTGAGAAAGGTACAAGATCTTTAGGTACTACTAAGAAGGGGATAGGTCCTGCATATGCTAGTAAAGCAGCCAGAACTGGAATTAGAATAGGAGATCTTGTTGGAGATTATGAGGCATTCTCAGAAAAGTTTATAGCTCTTGTATCATCACATAAGAAGATCTTTCCTGCTCTTGAAGTAGATGTGAAAGCAGAATTGGAACTTTACAAAGGGTAAGTTTTTTACTAAATTTTTAATTATGGAGAATTCCAGAACCCTTGTATTACAAATAGAGATGGTAGAGTATCTATTATAACACATTTTAAACTATAATATTCAATTTTTGTATATTAGAATTATCCACACTTTATATATTGATGCAAATTGATGTCTGCTATTTCTTACAACTAAAACATTTCAGCTAAATTAATCTATTAATCACAAAAAAGCCTTGTAAAACCTTTATGGGTATCACCAGTGAAATACAAAAGTAGTTTTTTTTTTTTTTTCCAAATTTTAAGAGGTATCTGAGCATGAATTGGATGAATTTTAAGTTTTTCCCTAAAATTAGAATTACTTAAGTTCATTATTCATAGAAAAAACTTTAGAATACAAACTTAGGTAAATCAGGCATATCATTAAGAGCTCAAAGTATTTTAGTGAAAACCTATATTAAACTAATCAATACAAATAAAATTGAATAACAAAATTTGTATTCTCTATATTTGTCTTTTCTCCTTATAATGTACTTCAATAGAATATTTACTTATTGTTTGCAAAACTTTTCAGATTTGCTAATGTAATATTTATCTTTTTATTAACAGATATGCTGATCGTATTAGGCCTCTTGTTAAGGAAACAGTTCACTATTTATATAAAGCAATAAAAGATGGAAAGAAGATTTTAGTTGAAGGTGCTAATGCAGCATTATTAGATATAGATTTTGGAACCTATCCGTATGTTACAAGTTCAAACTGCAGTATTGGTGGAGTTTGCACTGGTTTGGGATTACCACCAACTGTGATTGGGGAAATCATAGCAGTGGTGAAAGCATATACCACTCGTGTTGGTGATGGGCCATTTCCTACAGAATTATTAGATGCTACAGGTGAAATATTGCAAAAAAGAGGTGCTGAATTTGGTGTCACAACTAAAAGAAAAAGGCGCTGTGGTTGGTTAGACCTAGCTCTATTGAAATTTACAGCAATTGTGAATGGGTAGGTTTCTTATTAATTTAAAAAATAAGGCTGAAGTTAGAAGGCAAATGGCAGAAGGCAGTTGGTTAGAGCAGTTATTTTGACCATTCCTGCATATCTGGAATATAAGTAACTTATATTTCTGAAAATTTATTTATGCGTTTAGGGATGCAGTGTAACTAAAATAGAAAAGTTACAAAAATGGACAGGCTTAAGTTGTTTATTTATTGTTAATTAAATTTGCGAAAGGCCATAACAAAAAAACTAAGTCTGATCAATCTTTATATTTTTGTAGGTATATATTTAAAGGCAACACAATTAAGATTACCAAATTTCAGAAAGTGAACGCCCTTAACGTTGTATCTAGTCCCCATTTTGTTTATAAACTTTCAAATGCCTGCTGAAATCAAGAAATCTTTGACGACCAATAAAACTGAATCTAAGCCTGTCCAATATCTGTAAATTCATTTATGCATTCAAACTATACAAAAAATAAGCCTTCTCATTATTCAGTATACTTTTAATTTTATTATAGTAAATCTTTTAATTTACTTTTAACGTTTCTCTGCAAATGCGTAAACAAGTTTTCAGGGACTGAACACTCTCGGATAAAATGTGGCAAAGTTAGTTGCTTGGCCTTTTAATATGTATCTACAAAAATGTAGAGACTGAACAGGCTTAGTTTATTTTATTTCGGCATTTTGCAATAGTTATTTAACTATTAATAAACAACATAAGCCTGTTCATTTTTTGTAACTTTTTTGTTTTAGTTAGGCTGCGTTCCGAAATGAAGAAATTAATTTTCTGAAACATAATTCGCTTAGATTCATGTATACAGAAATTGTTCAAACAACTGCTATGACCACCTGCCCGCTGACATCTGTGTGCTAACTGTAACATTAGTCTCATCATCTATTTTCCGATTTTCTATTTTTCATCATAGCGACATTTTCAAAATTTTATTGAATTAAATATTTAAAAGGTTTTTCACATTCTCAAAGTTCTTAAAACTTCTCCTTAACTTCAATAATTTTTTTAATTTCTTATGAATGACTTGACAAAACAAGTTGAAAAAGTAAATAAATAATTTTATTTATTCACCTTAGAGGATTTTTAAAATTTACATAATAAAACTATTTATTAATTATTCAAAATTTTAATTCTAAACTTTGATTATTAACGTAATTTTTTTCAGTTACACGTCAATTTGCTTAACTAAACTGGATATATTGGATACATTACCAACCATCAAAGTTTGTACTGGATATCGTTTGAATGGAAAAGAAATTGATTACTTCCCAAGCAGTACATCAGAGTTAGCAAAAGTTGAACCAATTTATGAAGAATTCGAAGGATGGCAAACGAGTACTGAAGGCATGCGCTCTTTTGATAACTTACCTTTAAGTGCTCAAAAATATGTACAGTTATTAGAAGAAAACTTGGATATTCCAGGTAAAAAATAAATCGACTATAATTATTTAATGTTTGAAAAGAATCTATTAATCTTTTTGAGTGAAAAAGGTGAACAAACATTTTTTTTTTTCTTTTTTAACGACGTTGGCATCGACTCTGAAATTTTAAATTGAAAAATTTCACCTTCATTATTTACCGTTCCCCTTGGAGAGAGAGATAGATTCTTCTCTAATCTTTAATCATAAAAATCTGCTAATTATACTTACAAACTTTGAATTGCATGATTAGCTTATTATTATTATACTGAATAATAATGGAAGAATAGATATAAATATATAACTTATTTTATTAATACATTTTATACAAATATATTGATATTCTTTACAACTAATAATATTACTTTCTTACAAAATGATCTTTTATTGACGAGTATTCTTAACGATAATTTGTACAAGTATCATAAATTAGATTCTTACTTTTTTGTTACAGTCAAATGGATAGGAGTTGGTGCTGGTCGAGAAAGTATTATTGCTATCTGACATTCACCATGTGAAGAGTGACAATACTGCACCAGTTCTAATGTATTATTAAGGTTAATTGTTAATATGTTGTTCACAATATGGAGCTGATGCGCACATAACGCAAGGAATTTTCAACAAAGTTACTTAAAAACGTAAGGCTTAAATGAAAGCCTACATATAAGATTTGAAAACGTGCTTAAAAAACATGACTTAAGGCGTACATCTAAAACCCGATGTGAGTCATATGGGACAAAGATTTTATTATCTGACAATGAGTATTCTTTTATTATAATTGTAATGAACTGTTGTACAAATATTTAATTGTAGATTTTCAGTAATCACTTATTTAAATTTCATAACATGTTTACTTCTGTATAATACCATCATTTAAGTCGAGTATTGAATTTTTGTTCTAAATGCCAATCAACTCAAAGCTATGCATACGAATTTTAGTAGTTTTCAAATTTTTTTACAATTATAATCTTGCTGCTTGTGATCGATCAAGCGTTTGAGATTCTCTTCTTTCTCTTGCGCGTCGATTTTGAAACCAAATTTTTATCTAAAATGAATAATTCTCTTTATTGAAATGAAAAAGTGTACTGAGATAAAAATGGTTAAGGAGAAAATAGTACTTATAGCATAAATATTTTTGTAAATTTAAAAGAGGAATATTTCTTTGTAATCTTTTCAAAAACCTTGATTTTTTGCAAGGAATTTTTTTTTAAAGCTAAAAACTGTATTTTTTCTGCGATAACATACGAAAATTTCATTAAAATAAAAAATCTTAATTAAGAAAAAATGTTTTCATTATTAAACAATAAATCCATTCATTTTTACTTACTCTACTTTGTGGAAGTTGAAGCAATTCTGACAAAGTGGCGACGTCTTTTCTGGATAAATATGCACTGCTTTTATATTTATCTTCAAGTATCTCTAACTGATATTTGGTAAATGGTATTCTTGGATGTGATCCGGGTTTTCTTTTTAGATTTTTAATAGATGATTTTCTTGGTAGCTTCGGAGGTCGGTACCTCGTACACCGTAGCCAGGAAAGTTCTTCTCCGTTAAAAGATGTAGAATTTGTATGACCATTTTGGTTAACAAGAATAGAACTGAAACATATCTACTTTTATTGTTTGTTTAAAAAGAGGATAATAGCAATATTCAACTATAAATTATACATTAGTCTTGTGAAACTTTGAAATTTCATTGTGCCCCCTATAATGATATCTACATCGAAATTTTTATTTTCTCCCAATAATTTAGAATCTTTTATTCATATCAGGATATCTTAAATATTAGATGAAAATTCAAAATATCATAACGGCGTAATTGAATATACTGGCTCTGACATTTTCTGAAGTCTAGATTTTTATACATAAAAGAATGATAAAGAATGCCAAATTTATTTTATTTTTTACTTTAATTGTAATTATATATAATTCAGTTTATACATTGCAGTATCGCAACAATGCACTCGTCCAGTTTTTCTTTATTTTTCTACATTTTCTTAGCGCAGTACTCTCTAAATATAAGACGTAATGTAAGAATTATCTAAATTACTGGAATGAAGTACTTGATAAGAAAGCAAGGAGCGCGGGAGCACTCTGAAGATTGAGAATGAAATCCATGATATATAATGTTTAATTACCACGTCTTTTACTAATCGCGAAAGTCAATTGAACAAGGGTTGCGAAGAGCGCAAATGCAGTATCAGTGCAATAATAATTTTGAAATTGAATAAATAAATTGATAGTAAGAATTTGAGCGAACCTTTCAGCGTTTCCATCAAGCTCGTTGTTTCGGAATTGCGATCCGGATGAGGTCGAGCGGCTGGAAAGGTTTCTAAGCCAGTCGAGTTTAGTCTGCGCGAGGAAGGCCGACGTCTCGAGTAAGCTCCCGCGAGTGTGTGCCGGTAGGGGCACGGAGCTGGTGGGGAAGCCGTTGTCCTTGGAGAGGATGCGCTCGATGCTGAAGTCGGTGCTCTCGCGGCGCGGTGCCGGCTCCGAGGCTCCTCGCGGCCCGCTCATTGCGCGACTGATGCTTCCGCGGGCCAGCTACCCCCGTGGCCGGGTTTTTTCGGGGAGGCTCTCTCCCTCGTCGCCCATACCGCGTATCCATTTCACCAACAGATCCAAATTAGCCGCATAGTTGCACAGAGTGAGCGGCCGCCGATGGCTATCGCGTCGCGTTTAGCGCGCCTCGCTGGAGCTCTTGCCATTCGGGGCCCCACCTACTTATATACCTGAGCCCGGCAATAGCGCGCGGCACTGCCTTTTGTTGTGCATGCTCTTATGCCAGTGTATTATTATCTGGCGACCGCATCTCGCTCCGCGTGTGTTACGCACCCCAGTAACAACAATGTAATTGATACCGGCCGCGACGTCCTCGGCCTCTCTCAAGAGCATGCAGATGCATGGGCCTGAGCGCATCGAAGCTTGCGTAATCGAAAAGCCGCGGGGGTCGTAGTCGCGCGCGCGCGCCCTATGCCCATCACGCTAATCCGGTAATACTCTCATCTCTCCTATGTATATAAATATTGGCTTTGGGAACGTTATTCGTTCTAGAGAAGGAAAAGGATCCTCCTCGATGCTCTTTATACCTTACATTTTTTTAGCAATTTTAAAAGTACTCCTTGTTTACAGTTTAAAGAATCAGATTTCTTCCTTTGACATCCTTTTCCCTTTGCTAAAAATATATTTAAAATTATAAATATGCTGGTGATTTTACTATATAATATATGTGGACTCAATGAAGGGAATCCTATATGATTAATCTTTCAAAAATTATAAAAACAATCATTATGAAATATTAAATTTATTTTACCATAAATTAAATAAAAGTAATATTTAAAATCAACTCTCCGAATCTTCACACGTCTTGTGCACAACAGGACCGAATCATCGATTTTCAGCAAAAATATTATTTATATTTGATCAAAAGATGCTGCCAAAAGATCTTATGAGCTCAGCGACACGTTGCTGTTTTCTTCATAGTTAAAAGAATTGAAAATTGCTTTTACTTGATATTAATGAGTTTTTCTTTTGTGACGTATTAAAATTGATGAGGAAACATTAAAGCTGTAGAAAATGAGACAAATATCTCGATTTTTGTCTCTATAGAAAGCTTGGAAATCTCAATAAATGTCTCGATTATAAGAACGCGTTTAACGCTGAGATAGTTGTTCCTACTATTCCAAGTTTTTAATCTAAGTTGTTAAATTGTATGTAACTTACTTTAACAATCGACAAGTTTGCGATGTTATTACACGAGATTGTTTGTGGGCAATTATAAATATGGGTTTGTCTGCGTCTGAAATTGGAGAAAAGGAAGGTACGTGATGCTCTTGGTCGAGCGAGTGTGAAATCGGCTAGACGCCGAAAGTTTAGGACACTCTATACTTACGTGCTCCCAACCGTAGATCTATTCGTTATACTTACATGGTGCACGGTAAATGTTAATCGACATTAATTCACCCCGTGGATGCAATAACCACATGATGCATGGTGTACCTTGAGTATCGACTATGTTTTAAATTCATGTTTAGAAGTTTTTCTCAGATTATATTTTGAAAGAATCAGGCGGTGTATACGACCCAAGTGCGGATAGAAAAGTGATATCCATATATCCCTCTCCGTGTATCGTAAGTACCCCAGCTGAAAAAATCAGGTGATTAATCACCTCAATTTTTATCTGAATTTCACCTGATTTTTAAAATTTGTTTATCTCATTCTCCACCTGAGTTGGTCACGACTCAAGTTTTCATCTGATTTTTACGTGAGTCATCGTATAAAATACCTATTTTCTTTCTTCTTTAAAGTTTTTTAAAGAACTTTAGTCAGAAAAACAAAATTTTCATCTAAAAACATCTGGTGATTAATCACCTGACGTCTCATCTGAATATTCACCTGATTTTTCACCCGATTAATCCCTGATTTTTATGAAAATCATTGTGTAAAGAAAAAATAAATAAATATATAAAATTTACACAAAAATTAGGTGACTTATCAGGTGAAAAGTCAGCCGATTAATCACTTCAAAATATCACGGGAATACTCAAGTGGAAATTAAGGTGATTATAATCACCTGATTTTTTTCAGCTGGAACGTCTTCATTATTACTCGTGTAGCGAATAGATCTACGATTATTATGAGCCTCTAGGTATATGCGAATATGCCAGATTCCAGGGGCGTTCGCGTTATTATCAGTAAGTAAGTATATCGGTCATGATAAACTTACAAATTGACAATATTTTCGGAACTGACTAATAGATTCTTCTAGATATGTGAGTTGTATCATAATCAAATCTGCAAGAAGCAGTCTTGTTGTATCTGCGCTGATTGTATCTGCGCGTTAATTAAGACGGTCTAGCGAATGTTAATAGGCTTATATCTAAATGCGACATTAATAGTAGTATTTAGGTATACATGTGCGTGCGTGCGTGCGTTTCGTGTGTGTGTGTGTGTGTGTGTGTGTGTGTGTGTGTGTGTGTGTATGTATGTGTGTGTGTGTGTGTATGTGTATGTGTATGTGTGTATAGCTATTATGTATACCTAGAGCCAAAAACCTACGGTGCGTACCACCTATCCGTTACGGGCTACATCGAATAGGTACCTGGACCACGTATTAAATGTCTAGTCGCAAAAATCTACGGAGCGCACCACTTAGACTCCGTCATCGGCTACCACGAACACCTAGATCTAGCATTGGATGCGATGCAAAAACTTTGGAGCGCAACGCCTAGACTCCGTCATCGGGACCCTGAACACCTAGACGACGCATTCGATGATTTTCAACACCTAAAGCCAAAACCCTACGGTGCGCACAACTTATACTCCGAAAATATACTATTGTTTAAAAGATTTTATTCCCATCTCCACTATAATGGCCACATTTATAGCCTGAAAAGCGGGGCAAAAATCTCGTTTGATTCCCTCTTTTCCATTATTCCCGCATTATTTGCAGGAAAAAAATTTTTTTCCCGCAAATGCGGGAATAATGGATTACGGGAGATACAAATTTTTATTACCGCTAATATAACATCGTCTAATTCTCTACGTTTCCAATGAATTTAGTTAAAATTAACAAAATTATAACATGGCAATACAAAATAACTTTTTAAATCTATAAAGTGGCCACAATGGAGATGGGAATAATAGTACACGTTATGTAACAAGGGACTAAAGTCGCTTATTATTCCCGCGGGTGAGTTCACTACCCGAGCGATAGCGAAGCGAGGGCAGTTATCACCCAAGGGAATAATCGACTTTAGTACCGTGTTGCATATATAGTACTTTATTCCCATCTCCATTGTGGCCACTTTATAGATTTAAAAAGTTATTTTGTATTTACATGTTATAA
>UXGD01004906.1:0-15810 GCA_900474315.1 Torymus auratus
TTTTCCGTCCTCTGGCACGCTCGATCCTTGCGACTTCCTAAGTTTCTTCATCACGATCTTGTAGGGTAGGCCCCATGCTTTTTAGAAAAATTACCTAATCCTATGAATTATAAATTACTTTTTTTGGCATTACATTTCAAATGGAGACCGATATTCTTAAACTATATTTGATTTCCTTCTAAATTATGTCTTTTAAAATTACTAACGTGTTATTTTTTACTTAAAAATGAATGATTTCTAATTATAATTTATCTAGATTTTGAATGCACTTAATTTATAAATTCAATAAATAGCATGTGATAATAATACCTTACACTTTTTAATTTGCAATTTAATAATTACTACATATCTATTGTAAATATAATTTCTATAGGTTATTTTGTATAATGTATTTATTGAACATAAGATAAACAGAAAAATGAAAATTTACATTAAAATATACATTTAAAAAAATTATTTGATGTACTTTATCAATTTTCTTTCAGAAAGCATTCTACTAAAGCAGTTAGCAGCGGTTTTTTACTTTCAAAAGGAATTTGACAATAATTTTATATTTATTAAATATTTTTTTTTTAAAGATTTTTTTGATTATTAAAAAAAATTAGCTCTAATATCAATACGCTTGATACTTTTTTATTCTAATATTGAATGCAATTAGTCGTACATAGAGAACTTTTATTGTTTGCATTATTTTACATATTTGTCTGTAATATATTTGTCTATTTTAGAAATTACTTTTTTGTATAAGTTTGAACTTAAACTAATATAAAAAAACAAGATAAATTAAAAGAAATTTCATAATAAATATTTTGTGAGATTAATAAATATATATATATATATATATATATTTTTTTTTCCAAGAAGCGTTAGGACAAAGTATGGTTAAATTAGGAAGGGGAGAGTAAGGGAATAAATTGAATTAATTCCAAAGTTTTTGTTCAGAAACTTTATTATTTACGTACACTAGCCGACTACTATGCACGCGGTACCTACGTCGCAGGCGTCCGGACACGAATGAAGAAGTCTTTTTTTAAAATGAAGTCCGTAACGTCCACGCGCCACACTCTTCTGTCACTTCCTTATCGTCGTCGTCGTACACAGGCCATCATTATTCTCATGCAAATGACAGAGTGGGTTCGCATCGTCGTTGACTTCGCAAGTTTCGGATTACGCTTCTCTATCGTTAATTACTCTTAAGTTTCGTTTGTTGATTTACTTTTTTCATCGGGAGAACTCTTTTTTCCTTCTGGATACTGGGGTATAATTCGCTTTTCTTTCAAATTATTCCTCTTGAAATATAATGCGTTACATTGAATGTATAATCTAGCGTGTAATCGCATCGAAGCGCTCGACTTTTCGTTTGATGACGACAGAAGCAGTCTTTCTTTCGTTTATATCCTTTACAAAGATACGGTATACGGAATTACATTCTATCGGTAAATGGCATAAATAAATTATACTTTTTTCGGTAGGTATAAACACAACTTTAAGATCAATAAATCGACAACAAATATTTTTTAAGTACTTCTCGTTCAAACGATTCACAACTTACTAATTTTTTTAAATAATATTTTTTCACTCTTCAATCTGGAAAACTTTATGAGATCAC
This sequence comes from Torymus auratus, assembly GCA_900474315.1. NCBI lineage: Eukaryota > Metazoa > Arthropoda > Insecta > Hymenoptera > Torymidae > Torymus > Torymus auratus. The sequence goes on from UXGD01004906.1 coordinate 1,610, forward strand.
TAATATCTTCACATTTTCCGTAACAAAAAAGAAAACAGGGTGCAGAAAATGATTGACAAGGAAAACTTATCGATACAGGAAGTACATGATTAACCGCAGGTACAACGCTTTTCAAAGTTATCGGTAATACATTTTAAAAATTTCAATAATATATCTATATTTTTCCGTCAATAAAATATTTTAGAATATAATAAAAAAAGAAATAATAAACTGAACATCACAATAATATACAAAATAGTTAATGTACGCGCAAATAATGGAAGAAAGTCAACAAAAAAATGAGGGAAAGTCGAATAATGCGCGAAACGGAAAATTCGATCGCCCCGAAGCGACACGACGACATATATTCGTATTTGTATTTGTATAGTCGTATTTATATATTTATATACACAGTAGATGATCGGGAAAAATCCTCGACTCATTTCCCAATTGCTCGACAACCAAATAAAAAAAGGAAAGAAGACATGTAAAAGAGAGGAAAAGAAAGTTGTAGAGTGTCGCGAAGCTTGCGATACTCTTGGTTTAATAAAAAGTATATATATAGTTGCCTTGCAGCATTAGAACTTACGTCGATATATTGCACATTTGACAACAGTTAAGTTTTCCTTGCGCCTCTTAAGTACTCTCGGGTATAGGAAGATTTTTTCGTTTCTTGCCTTCGTTAAAACTTGGCTTTCCCAAAATCTCTCCTCGTTAATTATTTATTTTATACTTCGTTCTTTTCACTCACCCATACACACACACTCATACACGCAAAATCACACATTCTTTCATATAATATTTATATCTCTTAGTTAATTCATATATAATATTCACTTCGACTCGTGTGTCTATACATTCTTTTTCATTATAACGCGCGCCTCTGGTTTTGCATAAATACCGCGAACGTGTCACCCGGCGCGCGTAGCTGCGTTAAAATCACTATATTCAATCATATATTTATATATAATCAATAGGTACTTCTGACATCGTTCGATGTGTAATTGCCTGTCTCTCACTTCACTACGCGATGAAATCTCGCACGCATATATCATTTTACATGTGAAAGAGAAAAACACGGGCGTTAGAAACCATTCCGTAAAATTTTACTTCTTTTAATAAAGGTCTTAGTAATTATAGTACCGTTATAGACTTATTTTTATTAAAATATTAAATGAAGTTTAATTAAAAAGTTAAATCACTGTGAATGCATCAAATGCTCTTGTTTTTGCATTAACTTTTCATCGGTGAAATAATATTCGTTGATAGTTGCGTGTTCGTTATAAACGTTATTTCGTATACTCGTTTACTGGTATTCAGGTATGAGGTATATGAAAATCAGCCGATTTTGCCTACTCTTTTATTTCAAAACTCTTGAAGAATTTTCATTAACCATTTGAATTTTTTGATTTTAATTATCGTGCAATACAGATTTATACAGGATTTCTAGTAATTCATTCAACTTAAAGAAAAATAAAAAAAAATAATTTATTTAATTACAAATCTTTCATAAGAGAGTGTCAACGTTTGAAATTCGCTAATTGCCGGCAAGTTACCATAAATCCTATATAAAAATTATACGACTATTCCTTTGATTCCTTTGAAAAATCAGTTCGCTCCGAAAAATGTAAAGAGCAATTTCGTAATCTCTCTTATGAACTTTGTGAGCTTTAAAGAGAAGCCGCACAAGGGAGAAGAACAAGAAAAATCGTCAAAGGGACTCGTCTCATTATCTCCTAAGCCGATTATTGCAGATTGTTCCTCACTCGGAGTTTTCGTGACAGCGTCGGCGATTTTTATTCGTTATATTCGTCTCTACCTCGCGTTGCGTTGTATTTCAAGTGCTCTCTTTCGTTGCTGCGTATGAATCAAAAATTTCTTTCCCTACTCCTATTATCTCTGTTATGATTTGCGCGACTCTTCGTACTTGAATCGGGCACGAATTTCGCGCGATTACTTTCATCGAAATATATTGCATCCAATTCTCACACTCGCCAGACCGCAAAACCATGTTTTCTCGAAATAAAATTTCATTTTTCAATTTTCCTATTCTTCATGAGTAAAGAAGAGAAAATATATATATGCTACTAATCTTTCAAGTTTAAAATACTAATATAAAAACTTTTATTGCTGCACCTAATGAATAACAACAATACTTCAATCGCTGTACAAGTTTTCGTTGGTATTTCAGAACGAGAACAATGAAATATCAGTTCGAGAAAACGCTCATCGACCAATCCATGTCATTTCCTTCGATCGTAGTTATTCAACCTCGTTTTCGTTGCACTAAAAGTATAGCAATAAGTCGTCGACAACGCGACTCGACGATTCGCGCACAGCCTACAATTTATGAAAAAATCGCTGCCTGGTAACGCGTTAATTTCGAATTTTACTGGGCTACGTTCCTCCCGACCACAGCGTCTACGCGCGGCTCCATCGACAGGAGGCGGCAAGTGGATCTCCTGGCTCGTTCTCGCTCGGCGTGAGCTTGAGGCGCCTCGTTTCGAGGGAGCGCGCCGATGCGAACGGAAAAGCTCGCACTGTAACTGGGTGTGTGGGCGACTCGGGGTGTCTCGAGCGCTCGAGCGGCCCAAAGCCGCCGGCGACTGTGTCATCATGGTTTCCCTCCGTGGGTTAAGCTGGTGTACTCTGAAATTAAAAACATCAAGTATGAAAAATATTACAAGATATTGCATAAAGATGATTTTTGAGAATGGAATGAATAATTCTATACATGAAATATTATAAGCTTAGGAAGTGGAGACATTAATAATCGCCGTTATCAAAAAGATGTATAGTGTAATACTAGAGAAGATACGTACTTTTAAACAGACGCGTGGAGCGTGCCGGTTTGCGGATTCGTCGCGTAGGACGTAGGAGGCGACCCGGCGGTCGGCTGCAAGCTCAGCTGTAGTTGGTGCTGCTGAGCTTTCGCTCTCAGACAGGCGATGCTCTCGTTCCTCAGCTGTTCTGTGTCCTGAACGACGCCTATTGTAACGAGAAATGGCATGTTTTTAACAGTCATCCCACCAGATGAAGACAACATTTTATAGAACTTTCAATTACTACTACTGATTATTCTAAACATTTTCTCCGTGTATTTTAGCCCTATAAAACATGATTCCAACATCAGAATTTGTCAGCCAAGTCTGAATTTTAAAATCTCTAATGTATATGATTTTTGAGATACATTTAAAAAACAAAGCAAAAACCATTTTTTATTTATTTTTTCTACAAAATAATGCAGTATTGCTTGACCAACTTTAGATCGTCCCTTTAAGTACAATTTTTTTCCTCAGAGATGTAAATGTGTGATGAATTTTGTAAATTCGCGTATAACTCTTAATTAAATTCTTTATTTCTATTTTGAAATTTCGACATTCAGATCTTGGAGATGAAAAATTGTAGAGGGATGATTCGAAGTTGGTCTTGACTTTGACAAGCAATGCTACATTATTTTATTTTTTCAAGATATCATGAAAAAATACCTCAAAATTTAGACGTGGTAGACCAACTTTTATTTATTCTTGCAAGCCTAATTATATACAAAACTAAATGCAGTAAAAGACATGCGATACATTAAATAATTTTAATAAATAAATATGATTTCTGAGTATCCTAGTGAAAGCAAATTCTCTTCTTATATCGAATAACAAGAGATGAAAAGTATGGAGGCTCACCGGAAGACGAGGATGGGCCTATACCGTCCTGGCTCTCCTGGCCGCTCTCGGAGCTGGTGGGCCCGCCGCCCGGATGGTGATTGTGGTGGGGCGGACTGGCGCCGCTGCCCCCGTGATCGTTGCCGCTGTCCTCGCCGCCGGACTTGAGATGCTCCGCCGCCTCCAGCGACTTGCGGTGCATGCCTGCGGGCCCACACGGGTCAATCATCAGTTCATCACGACGCTTTAATTCGCTATCTTGACTAAAGCCGCTCGTCTTAGAGGATTGCGCTGATAGAGACGGACAGAAAGCAAAGGTATGCCTGGTTGTGCAAATGACGTTCTCTCGGTTCTTTTTTTATTTATTTTCATTTTCTTTACTGATATTTATCTCTGATATTTGCTCTCTAATTGTCTCCTTGGCGACCGGCCTGCGATCTTTTATGAATAAAGTTGACTTTTTATACTTTGTATAAGCGATCGCAGTGCGTTCGACCTCAGAGAGACATTAGAGAGTTCCTTTTGGATTTGTCAAGATTCAATGGTAAATCGTTTCATCTTTTTATCGGAATCCTCAAAGACTTTTTGAGCGTGTGCGAGCCAATAACAAGAAACATCTATGTGCAAAAACTGACTTTCAAGACTGACTTGTATTTCAGTTACGTATACAAAATTACGACAAAATATTGCAGTGTGCTAACGTCTGTCAAAATTTACATCAAATCATCAAACGTATTCGATTCGGGGAACGAATGCGAAAACGTTTGATCAACTTGATATAAAAAGAAAACGTTTCATCAAAAAATCTTTCATCCAAAACAAATATCAAAGCAAATAATAAACAATAATAAATATAAACAATGCAGTATGCTTATATAGACATTGCACAAAAGTAAAGAATGGAAAGTGCGAATTACCGAGTAGCCAGGGCGCGACTGATTCGTTTTCCTTGGCACTTTTCAGTATGGTCTCGGGTAGCGGTAGGGAATGCCGCACCATCGCACCGTAGAGGCCGTATTCCGCCATTATGGTACTCCTGCCCCAGCACTTTTCAGTCTTGCGCCACTTTGCCCTTCGGTTCTGGAACCACACCTGCAACACAAAGTAATACAAATTTAGTTTGAAATTTGTAACAAGTTTATTTACACGTTTAAATTTACATAAAATGAATAATAATTTTATATAAAATGTATACATGCAGCTTTTATTGATTGAGGAACATGTTGTAAGTCATATCATAAGGGAATTTGATTATAATTTCAACTTTCAACTTCTTTCAGCCTTCCCCCGCAACAAGTGCGCCAGCTGTAGGTAAAACAAACCCCTTCGAACAAAACATAAATAAAAAAAAAGAAAAAAGCGCAAAACGGACGCATAAGCCCGGCGCTGCATACAAAGATGAACAAGCGCGCTGACCATTAAAAAGCCGTGGAAAAAGCATCTTCCGCAGCGGCGAAACCATTATACACCCAATTAAGGGTGCTAGACGCGCACGCGCACGGACTAAGTAGTAGGGGTGGCGAGGGGTTCGTTATCCTATTTTCCTTTTTGCGCGGTCGGCCGAGTAGTTAAGAATGCCGTTAAAAATAGTCGCTAATGATCCGCCCCCGACGACGCGATCGAGGAGAGAGAGAGAGAGAGCCTGAGTAGACCACCTAACGCGCTGCGGTCACGTGCCGTTCGCTCGCTCGCACGCCCGGGTCACGTACTTATATACGCGCGGACAGACGGAGTATCAATTTTAACGATCGTGCAGTAGCGAGGCGACCTTGCGATGCGTTATAGAGTATCAAAGAAATAATGATATCCTTTTTGAGGCTAATGCGCGTGAACGCGCTGCTGTGTTTTACGCGCGAGGTTACTTTCTTGCTTCTATTTATGTACGCTTCACGGATAGTATCAATTAACAATATTTTTTTAATTTCTTTTACTCTCGTAGAAAGTTTATTTATTTTTAGCATTATACGATGAAGAAGCTACATATGTTTTTAGGCAGGGCATAGCATCAGCGCAAACGGTGGAGATAATCTGTTAGAAAAGCTGTCCTTATAAAATGAACATTATACATCCTTTGAGTTTCATCCTTATAAGTAAAAATTATAATCTATATAGATATAGTAGGGTAACTTTTCTAACGTAATACTGTGGAAAAATTTAGAAGAGGTGATTTTCTAACACTTTTAGAATAGCAGCGATATTGAGTTCCCCAATTGACGAGAAAATCAGGTGATAATTAAGATACTAGAACACACTTTTAGGATTTAAGATATTTTATCCTCCAATTAAAACTGTTATATACTTCAAGGATGATTGATTTTCTAAAACAGTCAGCTCTTCAATAACTTTTCCTAGCGAAAAATTCACCATTTCAGGAGCATTGTTCTTCTTTCTCTCTTCGCGAACTCCCGTACTGCCATTGTCCTTACACACGCCCCCGAAAAAAAACAAAGCTTGCGCCTTTTACTCTCGCGCCCGATTTTTCGAGGCAAAATTTTTTACCCTCGCTCGCAGTGGAAAAACCTGTGCTGCAGAACCAGCGAGGAGAAAAGAGGGAGAGAAAGAGATAGAGAGAGCAGCAAGTGACAAAAGCAACGAGGCAAAAACATAACCGGCCGGGCAAAATCAATCGACGCCGCGTTTTGACACACGAGTTTACGTGTATTTTCCGTCTTTCTCCCTCTTTTTCTCATGCTCGCATGTTCCGTAGGTGCGCGTACGTATATATAAAACACGCTCACGCGCGTACGTGACTATCGGTTATTTAAATGCCGCGCGGCCCGGTCGCATCCGCGCTCGTGCGCTTCTTTCTCTCTGGTTCTCTCTCGCGCGCGCGCACGGAAGGGGGACACGCCTCGGGGGCAGGGCGTGCACCAATTTGTAGCAACAATGCTAAAGTCACCAGCAGAATTGGAACGTAATTCGAATGAATGCGCGCGAGAGCGAGCGAGCTAGCGAACAGCCCGTTGCCCTGTCAATTTGTTCTGCCAGCAACGCGGCCTGGCATTATCGCTCTTTCTCGCTCACACTCTCTCTCTCGCTCTTTCTCGCTTAGATTTTAACGAGCCCGAGAGAGACGAGCTTTTTCCCGCGTGCCTCACTTCCTTCGTTACGTTATTTATTCTCTCGCGCGTGCTCTCTCTCTCTGCGACTGTCTTTTTTCGGCGTAAAAACGCGTTCAGGCGCTCGCTTAATAATTAATTTCCGCCGCGCGTGTATCTAGTTGAAGAAACACGTGGATTTCTCTTTTGTTAATTTACGAGTGATGAAATGAGTTTAGTTTACATATGGGAAAAAATAAAGATTCGACGATTGCTTGCAATATGGATATATTTTCAGTAGTGTAAGTCGTCGTATGTCCCAACGAAACGAAGAAAATCTCAAAGCCAACGTTATTAAAATATATGGTAAACTAACTTATTCATTATTTTTCATTTCATTATTATTTTCTTTTCATAAAAACTAGTTAAAATTGTAATGTTAATTGGTGAAATTTAATGATCGCAGTCATTTTGAATATATTATTGCAGCCGCGCAATATATTACAAGGCAAGAGAAATTAATTTCATTTCTTGTTTCATTTTTCTTTTTATTCTTATTCACTTCATTACTTCATGTCATAATGAGTTTTTTGAGAAATATAGTAAGTAAACTCGAAACCGTTCCACCTTTTCATGCGATGATAAAAGAAGTGCGAGGAAACTTTTTCACTTAAAAAGTTTTAAAAATGTACAAACCAGTGAAATTCGCACAAAAGGCCCAGATGTATGGGAAAACTTTTAATTGTGGTGTGAGTTACATTGAAACTTGTTACACTCCGTGCGAATAGCCGAAGGAAAACGAGGAAAACGGAAAATAAGATCGACGAAGGGAAATAAGAGCACACGGAGAAGGGGAAGTCGAATTACCGGGATCATCGCGTTTTCCAGTCGATACGCTCCTGCGAGAAAGCAGGAAGTTGGGCCTCCGGATAATCCTCGTGCTATATAGGTATATATTCATGTAGCTGGTGTCTGCTACCTGCATTGCTTTCCAATAGAGGGAGCAAGAGCATGTTCTGTATTTCAACTGATGAAGATCGATCAAGTTTATACACGATAAAGTACCACCTTATCGCACCTTATAAATGGATTTCCATATTTCAATAAATTTTATATATCAAATGTCAACTTTATACAAATCGACGCCTCCAATTCGAAAAGACTTATTTCGTAGAAACATTTGGAATTGACTTATTTCGCGAAAGCGTTTGAAAAGAAATTATTTCGCCAACGCACATGCGGAAGGGACTTATTTCGGGAAAGCGTTTGGAAGGGACTTATTTCAAAACCAATTTCCAAAAACTTATTTGGGCGCGTTTAAATGATCTGTAGTACACACTTATTTGAAAATTTGGTTTTGGAATAAGTCCCTTCCAAACGCTTTCCCGAATTAAGTCCCTTCCGCACGCGTTTGCGAAATAATTCTTTTCCAAACCCTTACACGAAATAAGTCCATTCGAAGGCGTCGAAATATCAAAATTGAACTATGTATATAAAATCAGTGTTTGAGCATCCTCGCTATCCAGCTGAGCTCTCCAAATTCGCATATCAACTTATCCTCTTCGCTCGCGTTTTCTCGACTCTTCCTTTTCCTATCTCTCCGTCCTCCCTCTTCGCGCTATACCTTGCGCTCCCCTCTCCGCTTTATTGGCATACCCGGTATAATATTTAGTCGGCCATGCGCAGAACTCGCCGCAGGCGTATCATCGATCAGACCGGAGACTGACTATTGAACCAAAACAAGAGGACGTGCGAGCCGGGGATACTGCCGTATATATATATATATATATACGCATCTCTGAATGTATAAAACGAGGGACGAGGGTGGGAGGCAGAGCGAGGGTGGAATTATCGTATAGCCGGAGAGTGCGCGAGAGAGAGAGGAGAGGAATGAAATTAGAAAAAGACACTTTGAATGCTAACTGGGGAAAATGAAGAGAGAAAAAAGGAAAAGAGAGGGGGCTCGAGAATGAAAATAAAAAGAGAGAGAAGGTTTGAGGGGGAGCTACGTCGTTGTCGTCGTCGTCGTCGTCGGCAAGACGACGTGGAATGAGCCGCGTTCTCTGCTACAGAGCAAGAGAGAGACGGAAGGAGGGGTGGGAGAGGAGGGAGAGATAGGGAGAAGAGGGAATTCGCAAATCCCTGTGAATTACCAATACACCGATAGTTGCCGAGTCGAAGAGTTCTTACAATGACGAGGTTCTTCGTTGCCGAGGGGAGAAGCTCAGCTCTCGATGTGTATATATACGTCTATATATAATACTTTAGATGGATGGGAAGGCAAAAGAAAAAGAGAGAGAGAGAAGGGAAGAGCGAGTTCTTGATTGTTTCTTTATGCACGGGGAAAATATTGTAAAACATTGCCGATATTAATTTATTTATTATATTAATTTGATATCATAAATATTACTTTTATCGAAGTCTTAATTTAATATATGTGTAACCGATAACCCAATCACTGAATTTATAGAGCTCAATTTGCAACAGGGAAGATTAATTGCTCGTAATGTTATGCGTTCATGTTATTAAGCTCATATGAGAGCATTATTCAGTATCAATATTTATTGTAAAGCCCTAAAAACTTGAGCTAAAGAGTGTCTAGTCATTTTAAAAGTCAGTTTATTCAAAGGCCAGCCCTTCAGTGGCGCCCTCGACAGCTACACCTAATATTCTCGACGGAAGGTAGACGGGCGGCGCCAAATATCCCACAGTCTGCGCGCATATAGAAGAGAAGAAGAAACAGATAAGGCGCGCGCGCGCGCCAGAGATGGAATGGGAAGAGGCTCGATTATGCGCACCCACACAGGTAAGATAGAGGCACACAGACAGCCAGAGAGAAAGAGAGAGATGCGGGCGTGTATAAAACAGCCACCTGCTCGATTGGCGTCTGGCCGGCACTCGATGTGTATTGAGACCCGGGCGCGTTAGGTGTCAGGACGAGGGCTCTCGAGCGAGGCTCTCTCATTCTTCCTTCTTCACTCCAGCCCTTTTTCATATGCATCGGCATTCCGAAGATGTATATCCCGCGCGAGAAAAATCCCCACGGCGGTCGAGTGGATGGATCGAGGAAGACACACCTCGCCCCCCGCGCGAGCGCGTGTGTATAATATGTAGGAGATTCGTCGTATATATATATTGTTTGGCGCCCAAGGGAAGCGGCGCGTTCAAGAGGAGGGGACGAGGAGGAGGCTGCGGATAATTATCGGAGATCGCATTACCAGAGCTTTAATTTATGATCGACCGATAATGAGGCTGCGTAGCACGACCGTCCCGACTCACCCCTGTCGCGCTGCTTCTTCGACTCTCCCTATCTCTCCTTTCTTTGCTTTTGTATATAGCCGACGTATCGGAATCGCGCGCGCTTATTGGATCTCGTCTTAGTAATTATTGCCACCGATGCGATTAGCGTTTGAAGTATACTGGATGTATATCCTCCCACTTTTTCATTTTGTCTTTGCCGAAGGGATGAGAATCGCGTCGTTATTTTACTTGCTTGTGTATACATACTTTTTGCCTCCAATCAGTTGATAATTGTGTCTACACGCAAGAAGAATGCGGGGACTTCGTTAGTGAAATTAAAAATCAAACTTGCGGGTATCGACACTTTATCCCACGATTCGTATTTGTATTTCTTCTGAATAGTAATTTACTATTTTTAAATTTGCACGGGTGATATGACGAGTGGAGGAAAATAATAATCAATGAAAATATGTGCTTCTAATGACGTAAATGCGGCATTTGATTATTGGTTTTTTTTTATTCGGATGGGTTAAAAGCGGGTATATAAAATTAATTAATTGATATCTCAAGGGTATTGGATATATTGGATCTGACCTAGTTATATAATTTTATAATAATTATTAATAGTGATAATAATAATAATGACTCGATTCATTAAAACGAGTAATTAATTGCTTCATGGAAAATGCGGTATTTCAAGGTATAATTATATAAAACGTGAGAAATTTTTCGAAAAATATATATACATTAAATATTTTTCACGAAACTGATGTTACGCTGTGTAGAAAAAAATCTTTTAGGAAATTATTGAATGAAATTATTGGTTTTACCATTTATGTAACGCACTTCCAAAACATGAACTTTATCGTAACGTTCGATCTATTTCTCCTTATAGTCTCAACATTATCTGACAATTACTCTGCAAAGACCGCCAAACAACCACGAAAAGTGAATTTTCTACACGAGTGAGTCTCCTTATCCCCGTAGTTATGTGTGCGCGTGGACTCGGGGGCAATAACGAGGTTCCCCGATCGTCTTTGATCCAAGCGACGGCAATTGATTAGATTCCCACGCAGCTAGCTACAGCTGGGAGTCGGCGCTATAGCGGAGCAGAGCACGTAAGCCAATTAATCCGCGCAAGTAAGTGAGGTGAGCGTCACGTGCGGCGCGTAATAGCCTGCAAGCCAGGCCTGCACGCTTTGCTTGGCGCGCTGTAGTTCGCGGTAGGTGTATATATATATACCGAATAAATGGCGACGACGACGACAGCCAATGCGCTGCAGTAGTGTGCACTTGCGCGTAATGCAGGCGGGTCCCTGCGCGCGTGTGAAAGGTGCGCGACACGAGAGTCGGCGTAATGAAGTCTCGGCGCTCCCTCGGAATTTTCCGCGTAGGAGGCGCCCCTGAGTTGCGGGCAGAAACGAGCGGTTTTTATTGGTCGTTAACTCGTTAGCTGCTTTCCGTACTGCCTACGTATAAGGAGCTCTTCTACGGTACTATATTTATTGTCGCGTATGAGAAAATAGAATGAAATCGCTATTTTGCAAGCTTTAGTTGATTATTCAAAATTGGTGAACTTTTTCCCTTTTCTTTATACTGAGAAAGATAATTAATGCGTTATAAAATAAATTCTCTGTGCATCGGCAATTTTATAAGTAGACAATTTGTATGAATTGGATGTATAAGATGGTCAGTATCGTACTTATAATTATGATGAGTGAATCACTCGTCTATAGAAGCAATATATCATGATTTTTTATTCATTTCGTTTACGTATAATTTCGTAAGATATCCGACGCCTTCGACAACTTTATCCTATATATAATCAAATTAGCAAGAAAAGTGAATACAAATACTTTGTGGTTATGCTATTTAGTTTCCAATAGACGAGATAAACAATTTATGGATGGAAATTGTTTCATTAGAACCAAAAATAAGCCAGAATTGTGACGATATCATCGTTTGAAAATTGATCTTATGCGACTACTTCCTTAATGACAAATTAATACGATAGGTATATTCGCACTCCGCCAAATCCTTTATATTATACACATATAGGTTATTATTCTCTCTCTCACTTTCCACAATGAACCGCTAATGAAATCCATACGCACAGCCACACACGCGCCGCTCTCATCAATCCCCAATTATAAAACTCGCACTATCCAATTTCCAACTATATCAGTGACGATACCCGCATTTCTCTCTCTCTCCTCTCTTTCTTCAGCACGCGCGTATCTTATTACGGAAAAAACGTGCTCTGTACGCGCGCGATAATGGCAAATACGTGAATTTGCCGGGCCCGTGGCGGTAGAAAGGTCCCGCTGCGATGTGGCACGCGCCGCCGGCACATCATTACGGCCGAGACACTTGCTGCTCCAGTGCGACGAGGGTCCGTTAATAACGAGTATATATATACGCAGAGAGGCAGATGATCACGGCTGGACTGGGCTAGGAAGAAGGCGATGTGAGGCTTGCGTCGAAAAACAGTGGGATTAGGTGACTGATTTTGGGAATCGAGTTTTTAGGGTGTTTTTCAACTTTGTTTTTATGGATTGTATGAAAATGATTTTTACATATTTATTTGTATAATATTCCTTGTACCTAATTGAAATTTTGATGTTAATAGTAATTATAATTGAAAGATGTTATTGATTGCGATTGCAATTATAAATATTATAGAATATATTACTATAATAGGGTAAACGCATCAGTTCTCGGACTTTTAAGATAAAACTTGAATAAAAACTAAGAAAATAACCAAATTAGTTTCGGAAGTATACTAAAATACTCAAAATTTCATCAAAATATACAGAAATCGCTAGTTGTCGGACGCGTATTCTAGTACATATAGTCGTCATGTGCATATGATTCAGTGGTCGGTCACAAATTTTCAATAAAAATTCTGTAACTATTGACTCAATTGTTATGATTTTAAAGATGAAAAAATATATCTGTACCTCATGTGACGTCGAGCGAAGCGAGAGAGACCGGAAAACCCACGCACTCCACTGAAATTTTTGTTCATTCTACGAAATAACCACGTAAGTGAAAGTCCATTTCTAAGACATGAACGCTATTTCGTATAGTTACTACGGTAAAAAATATGTTATTTGGATTACTATTCATAGACGCAGTGTTGCATTTAATCTCATTTGTCTTGATTTATAACATCGATGCGAAACTGTGAAACTAAAAACACGATTTACTCGAAATAATGAAAAGTGGAGATAAGTCGCTATTCCTAGAAGCCACAGAAATATATCTGACTAGAAGAAGATCAGGGGTCCGGATTGCGGATTCGGCTAAAACTTTGGGCTAAGTTTTTGGATATAGAAATATGAAGAAAGCTGCAATATTAGACCCTAACGCTCAAAGAAACTAAATTTCTGTGCACTTTTAGCTTTATTTTGGCAAAAGTCTTGAAAAAAAAACTTTTCTTAAAACGGCAACAATTTAACATAATAATTAACAGAATATCTTAAATATCATTTCAAGGAGAGAAAATTAAACTAGAGAAAACGAGCTTTAATTTGCTTTATCAAGGATTATAAAATGTCGATTCCTACCAAAGATATGAACGTTTAAAATTGAGCACATAAAATGTACTGTTTAATCCCCAAAATTCACTGTTCGACTGCCTGCGTATTTTGGTGCACTTTCGAGGTTCAATTTTAAACGTTCAGAACTTGGGAAGAAATCGACATTTTTTAATCCTTAAAAGGAAATGAAAGCTCGTTTCCTCTAGTTTTATTTTCTCTACTTGAAATGATATTTAAGATATTCTAAAGATACATACTTGCTGTTTTAAGAAAAGTTTTTTTTAAGACTGTTTCCAAATGAAGCCAATACTGACCAGAACTATAGTTTTTTTTATCGGTAGCATCCAATATTGCAGCCTGCTTTATATTTCTATATCCAAAAACCTAACCCAAAGTTTTAGACAATACCGTGATCCGGCTCCTAGTGAGTAAAGTAATATTGAAACTTTTTGGGGAAATTCTGATAACCTGCAATTATAAGAACTATATATCATAAAATTTTCAACTTATATGCATTATATCTAAAAAAAAAAAAATAATAAAAAAATGAAAAAAAAAATCGTTTTTCTTGAATTGAAGTAATTGGTGTAAAAATATAATATGTAGTCACTTTGAAATTTTGTGAAAAGGTATAGTTTGCTTATTTATTGGATAAGTTCGTTAGAGATCAGAAGTTGGTTTATTTTGGATAATGTACAAAGGAGTATTAGGGTTTCTTGGCGATTCCCGCTACTTTTCTATAT
>UXGD01004907.1:0-15809 GCA_900474315.1 Torymus auratus
CCCCCCCCCCCCCCCCCCTCGCGACTTCGCGAGTCGAATCCGCGGTGCGTCGCCAGCATCGCGCGCGAGAGAGTGATTTTGTCAAATTCTGCGACCTGCGTGCGCATGTGCATATGTGTCGAGTACAGCAGCAGCAGCAGCAGTCAGTCGTTGATGTTGTGTCGTGTTATCACCAAACCTCTACTCCTACGAACTATTGTCGTCGTCGTCTAGCTCTAAGCCGCCGTCGACATTACTCCCCGTGTGTGAGACACACGAGGTTATAACGCAGCGACGCGGATAAAGTCAAAGCCTCGCGAGTTGGCTGCTCCGGAGGACGAGGAGGAGGAGGAGGAGGAAGACGGCGACGCGGGGGCGCAGCAGCAGTAGCAGCACTAGGCTGTGCAAAGTGCCGATGCGATATTCTCCAAATGACTGAGAGCTCGTCGGCGCTTCTGCACTCCGTATCAGACCGATTTCCTTGAGACAAAGAAAAAGACACACGCAATGGCAGATTTCGAGCTCGGCGATCTCATCGGCGATCAGATCGAGAAGGTCCTTCAGTTCCAGGTGAGCATATATATATTGCGATGATACATCTCTCTCTCTCTCTCTCTCTCTCTCTTTCTTCCAACTTTATCGTCGCGCGATCGAGTCGTGCATAGAGAGTTTTCCACATGTTAACGCGCGAGAGAATTTTCCCAGCGCGCGTCTGCGGGATGTGTCCTTTGTTCCCCAACAAACATCGAAAACACACACACCGCACTGCGCTCTCTCTCTCGCGCGCGCTCTCCTTACCTATATGCGCGCGCGGCGCTCTCGAATTCGACGTGGTTGATAATGATGATGATGTTTTTTCTTTTCCTACGCTCGCGTCCGCCCGTGTCCAGGACTTGACGAGGATCGAGGACCTATCCGTTTGCAGGGATGTCTTGCAACGACACAATTGGAACCTGGAAGTGGCCGTGCAGGTATGTCCTTTTTGTTGATTGATTCTGTCAGGGTTCAGTTATCGTAGAGGCGTGGATAGAAGGTTGTGTTTACATCTCGTTTACATAATTGATGACACATTACACTTGCTAAGTGCTGCCTGATTTAATGGAAAAGTTTTGATCGTTTTAATGGAAAAATATCTGAAGACAATATATGGAAGGGGACAATATAATATATTAACAATTTTTTTTATGTTTATGTTTTTTTATTTAAAAGCAAAATGCTCATAGAATAAAAGGAACATCTGTCAAAATAATTTTTTGCAGAATCCAGTGAGTAATTTCTGATAATTCTTTTTTAGGAGCAACTCAATTTATATGAAGGTCGACCGTCAATGTATGCTCAGGATTCAAGAGTGCGTCCTCCTCCTGTTGTTGATGAAGCTGCTTCCAGAATTTACTTCAGTCCACCAAGTTCAGGAAGTGGTGGATTTTTGTCCTATGTGATATCTCTATGCTATAATGTTGTCACCAGTATTTTACAACTTATATATGCAATATTTAGGAGGAATGTCAGGCCTGGTAATTGAAATGACTCATTCCTGTTGTCCTATTTTTAAGTTAAGATTAAAATTAACAAAAGTGAATAAGTCATATATTTGTGTTTTTAGTTTCCTTGGATCCTGTCCAAGATGTCATGAATTTCATACGAGCATACGAAGAGCAATATGGCATAAATCACCCTGTATTTTATCAAGGCTCCTACAGTCAAGCTCTTTCAGATGCTAAACAAGAATTAAGATTCCTCCTTGTATATCTTCACAAACAGGAATCGCAGGAGGTTGATCAGTGGTGCAGGTAACACACTTTCACTATACAACAACGTTAATGTTAATAGTGTAACGCAATTTTAACGAGCTCGAATTTTTTTAATTTATAGAAATACTCTAGGGGATCCTGAAGTAGTTCGATATGTAAATACTCACACCCTTTTCTGGGCGTGTAACATAAAGTCGGGCGAGGGCTACAAAGTAGCGGAGGCTCTCAAAGCCGGTACTTACCCATTTTTGGCCGTCATTGTATTAAAGGAGAATAAGATGACGATAGTGGGAAGGTAACGTTAACGCATCATCTCTTCTCATTTGTTAAAACAAAGAACTATTTATCGTCACTTCTTTCCCAACCCCTGATCATAACCGCGTCACTTTTAGAATGGAAGGTATACCATCGCCGACGGACTTGATGAACCGCATGCGAACAATCATCGATAGCAACGAGATAAATCTGATCCAAGCGCGTCAGGAGCGCGCCGAGCGTAGCGCTACTCAGTCGCTGAGGCAGCAGCAGGATCGCGCTTATGAGGAATCGCTGCGGGCCGATCAGGAGAAAGACCGCAAACGCGAAGAAGAGCGCAGGGCGCGCGAGCAGGAGGAGGCGCGCGAGCGTGAGATTATCGACGCACTTGAGAGGGAGGCGGAACGCATCAGGATGGAGAAAGTAATGACCGTGGAGAAGATACCACGCGAGCCTGAGCCGACCGACCCACATGCCTGTCATCTCCAAATTAAGCTTGGCGAGAGGACAGTGAAGCGCCGGTTTCAGATGAACGACACAATTCAGGTTCGTTTTTCATTTCGTATCTCATGCGTTTTCAATTGTTCATATTTCCGATGAAGAACAAAACTTTTTCCAAATCCATCTCGAAAAAGAATAATTTTTTTTAATTTACTTTGTGGTTGTTCAATTTTAATTTGTGAAAATTTCTTAGACTTTTTAACATTTTAATTCATAAATTTTGTACCGAATAGCGCGGTAGCGCTTCAAAGGCAAGATCAATTTCACTCTGTAAAAAATAGACGTTACACTATCAGCGTACGATTTATCATCAATGTTATCAATATGTGATCTTGAAGATCAATTTAATACTTGTTAAACGATAAAGAATATAAATATATACACTCATTGATAAAAAAGGAACACTTGAAAATTAATGCGAATCAACTAAATTTTGGCCTTTACAATTATTTTTTATTTATATTTCATTTATTTTATAGGACGTCTATCATTGGATATTCAGTCAGCCAGATTCTCCTGCGAACTTCGAAATAACCACCAGCTACCCTAGAAGGATTTTATATCCCACCATTGAAATTATGACTCTGTTAAAAGCTGGCTTGACCCACAGGGAGGTTCTTCACATCAACGACTTAGACGATTAAATTTATTTTTGATTCAAAGCACCACGTATCATTCCGCGAAGGGACGATGCCCAATTAAGAGAGACATTTATATTAAAAGATTTTAAAAAAAGAAAGAAAACGATAATAATATATTATATATTTGATACATTCTTGTATTTCGCGCAGAGTACGGAGCGCCGGATTAAACCGGTCATTTCATGCGCGTAAGCCTTTCGTTTCCTGATCGTTTTGTCATTTCGATGATTTTTCCGTTGCGCCAAACAATGTGTTCGACGACAGTTTTGCATTTTTGTTTTTCCTTCTTCCAAATTGTTTACCTTCATAATCAATGAGCTTCAAACTAGGCAGTTATAATGTCAATATAGAGAAAGGGAGAGACTTACTCTTCGGCACAAACGCGACGAGACCAGGGATTTAAAAAAAAAAAATAATTTTTTTCTCGATGTTCCATTCGTATCAATTTTTTTAATCGCTGCAGTAAGAAGATAAAGTGACGTGTATATCTTCGTAAACCCGATTAACTATTATGACTAACGTTGCACCTGAATTTTTATTACTGGTTTACTGCACACAAGTGATGTACAATGTTTTTTTCTTTGCGATGAGGAGGCCATAGCGAGCGTGATAATTGAATCCTGTGGTACTTCTAGTCTTGTCGTGGTTTATTCTTATTATTATTGAGTGGTTTAATTGTAAACTAAAAAAAAAAAGAAAATATTTCCACTAAAGAAGGGCTTTTATATATATATATACATATATATATATATATATATTTGTCCTCTTGCAATCAAGAGGAGACTGAGAATATAAATTTTAATTACTTCAGTAATTAAGACATTGGAATATTTGTAAAGTCTAATCAAGTACAATGATACCACGAGATATGGAATAAAAATTTGTTCTTTGACTACAACATTTTGTCTCCGTTTATTCTATTCCTGCCTACACTATTCATTTATTTTCTACGTATATATATGTATATAAATATCATCATGCGCTTGAAATCGGTTAGCCGATTCTCGACTGTTGTCAAAAGACGCCAAACTTGACTAACAAACGTTAACAAAATTTTCAGTAAACCACACTTCTTTAAAAAAAAAATATATAATGAACTTTTATCTTTTGAGCCTTGCAATCGCTATTTCGACGATTTTCGGATTAACACAGTCGCAAGTAGCGTAAGTTTCTTTAATGCTGAATTTCTGCATTTATTTGTAAGGAAAAAAGGTTATACTAATTCCATGATAACCAAACACAGGCGTGAAAAACTACACCTACAAAAGCTTTACGAATGGACATCGGCAACTATAACGCAAAAATTACAACAGTATAATTTATTTCGCAATCAAAGACGTGCTAATAGCACCGAGGTAACGCAAACGTCCGAGATTTCTGTCGATTCGAGCGAAGAACGGAAATTAGAAAATGCCGAATCATTCGAGTCGATAGAAGAAATCCAAGGCATTCGACTTGGGGCTGAAGAAGATTCCAACATACAAAGTAATTTATGAATTATAACATAAATTTGAAAATTTATTATGTCACTTCTCAAATTCAATCGTGGATTTTTAAATTATAAGAAATATTCCATTAGAAGTGAGTCATCATCTCAAGCTAAGTAATAAAAAATCGGCTTATTTGTCTGCTGTTGAATCGATTAATTTGTCCGCTAATTTGCATCAGTGACCTCGTTTTCGTTATTGCACGACTAAACTGCATATAAGTTACGCTTAAGATAATAATAAAAATCTATTTCAGTATTCAAATTCTATTTCTGAAATCAAAATGAAATTCGCATAAAAAATACTTTTATAGTTTCTGTTAAAAAAGCGTATAAAAAAACAATTATAAAAGTAACTGGATAATAATAGTAATTATCAAACAAATTTGTATGTACCTATATTAAAATACACACAGGTTTTACGAAAAAACGAATACTTGAACTTCTTTTTTACAAGTACCGTAAATATTATCGTTTATATTATCATCATATAAGTAAAATATTTTGAATTGCAATAAGGAAAAAGTAGTTTTTTAATCGATAATGAAAAATCCTTATATACGTACGCATAAACTATCACACTCTCACCAAAAATGTACACTTCACTCGCAGTCTCCTTGGACAACACGTGCGAGCTACCACGTAGCCAGGATGACGCCGTACTCGCCGCGATCAACGCCTCGCTGCGCAAACTCTCAGCAGCAGCGAGCTCGGGCCGCATAAACGGCGCCCAACTCTACGAGATCCTCCTCCAGGAGACGATCGCGCATCGCGAGCGAACGAATGACGATGCCTGCCCGGCCGCCTCACTCGTTGAGGTCACCGACGAGGAGATAACAGCACCGACGACGACGAAGATGTCATCCGTGGAGAAGCCCAAGATGTACTTCGGCGACCCGCCGATGGAGTACGTGCCGCATCAGGAGTAAAAATTTATAACTGAAAAAAAAAATGGGTAAAATTTGAAGAAGAAAGAAAAAACATTTATATAGTGGTTTATAGAATGTGACAAAAAAATTGAAATATATTTGTGAATTTTGTATATAAATAACGGAACTAAAAATGATGATAAAAAAAATGGAAAAAATAAAAATTTAAAGTAACACATTTTTCTGTTTTTATTTTATAAGTATATAGTGCTGTAGAAACTGTTAGATTGTTTGTTGATTGTAAATGTCTCATTCGTTCGAAACATGGTTTTATTACAATATTCAAAACTTCAACGAGATGCGTGCGCATGATGCGTTCTCTTTGATTGGCCATTTCTACACGTAGAAAGTTATACCGGCCTATAGGTAGGTACGTATTCAGTCGGCTTCGGTCTCTGTAGTAGTGTCGTCGTTCTTCCTGAAGATGCTTATTGCGTATTTGTGATTCTTCAAAAATACAGAAAAATGGTTCTCTGCAAGTACTTTCAGCAGGGCACTTGCCGTTTCGGACAATACTGCAAGTTCGAGCACAGTTTTGGTAAGTTTGAACTATAACCACTTAGCCAAGGAAATTTTGTCAACCCCCATTGTGGGTTATGTTCATTGTTTATAATGTCTTCGCTTAATTTTTAGGCAATAGAACCAAAACTTTTGGTGGTGATGACAAGAATCTAGCGTGAGTCAAACATTTTTTTTATGTTTTTATTTTTGTCAAGTAATTATTGTTATTATATGGTATTTGAAAATTGTTTACAAAGTGGACAAATCTTTTTGTTACGAAGTTACAATTAGTTGAGTAACGAAATTTTTATCATATATATTATTATAAAAATTAACGTGATTCTGCTCCATTTCTAACATAGTTTACAAGTTGCTGAAGAAGTTCTTCTTGCTGAAAGAGGAGGACAATGGCTATTGTCCTGTTATGGACCATTCAAGGAGAGAAAGTCAATTCCTGGAATGGAAGATGTGTCTCCAGAAGAAGTCAGATGGGAAATGTACCAGGCCCAAAAGAGTGGTACAGTTGATCAAATTGTAAGATGTTTGTTTACATGTACACAATTATTGTTAGGATGAGCTTTTATACTTTTCAATATGTTTTTTAGAAAGTTCAATTTCAACAAATGTGTGAACAAATGAGAGCCAAACGTGATGCATTGAAGAATCCTTCACAGGCAGTTTCTCAATTGCTGGTAAGTTTTTTTTTTATATGTAAAATTACAAATAATTTTAGATTACATATTACAAAAAGTTTAAATAAATCCTTAAATATTTTTAGGAAGAAATCCAGAATTCAGGAACAGAAAACTCAGCAAATAAAGGAAACTTTGCCTTTGCGCAACCACAAATAAGTGCATCTAATCAAACCTCTAGTGTATTTGGTCAGAAAAGTACTTTTGGTCCACAAAGTAATCCATTTGGAGGCAGTTCTTTCAATTCACCGCAACAGTCATCTTCAATCTTTGCAAAACCTGCTGCCACCACCTCTACTAATGTATTTGGCACAAAATCATCTTTTGGAAGTTCACCCATGTTTGGTGGTGGTGGTGCAACCACGACTGGAAATTCTATATTCGGGGGAACCCAGAATGCAGCACCCTTTGGTACGGCAAAAGTACAACCTATATTTGGTGCTATGCAACCACAAAGTACTGACTCATTCCTCATTCTCTTACACTATCATCCAGAATTAAAATAATTTCTTCCATTTGTTCAATTCCGTTCACCCACAGGCTCCTCAATATTCGGTGGCGCGACGGCACCTCAATCGACGTTTGGTCAGCCACCTGCCTTCGGCGGCGCTCAGGCGGCTAGTCCCTTTCTCAAGCCTCAGACAACGACGCAGACATCGGTGTTCGGGGGTGCGGCAGCGGCTGCAGTGGCACCCGGGACTAACGCGGCCTCGATCTTCGGCGGCGGTGTCGCAACAGCGCAACCTGCTGTAGTGCCCGGTGGGGCACCTGCCGGTGGCATATTTGGACAAGCAGCAGCGACGCCTGGAGGTGCCGCTGCCTTTGGCGGTGCACCAGTGTTCGGCGGCCCGGTGGGCTTTGGCGCGACTCAGGTGAGAAAATGCTTACCAGGTCTCTCATTCGATCCCACGATGACTAGAAAAGTTTCTTGATGTATGACATGGTACACTTTGGCTTTTTAGATGGAACTCTGAGTGAACCTTTTTCCGAAAGCTAGATCTAGCTCATGTAAAACTTTTTGCCATTCTTCAAGATCTCAGGCACATACTCATATAATTCGAATTGTTTGTAGATGAGTTGACGAGGCAACCATTGTATTGAATTAAAACAGCTCTCTTTGCTAAATAAAGAAGTTGATAAATATTTTTTCTACGAGTGATAAGTATATGAGAGAAAGCCCACCAAGACACGAAGAGTTCTACTAACCAGAGTTACCATTCACATGTATTATTAGTTTACCTCAATGTGCTCAAAAATGAAACTATTGCTTCCCAGCCCGGTACAGGCGGCTCGGTCTTCGGCGGTCAGTCCGCTTTCGGCGGAGCTACAGCTGCAGCTGCGGTCCCGTCAGCTGCTGCCACCCCGGGCAACGTCTTCGGAGGCGCCAATACAGGAGCGTCGACTTTCGGCGGACTGGCTCAGAATGTCAACACTGCTGGCGGCTTCGGCGGCGCGACGACAACGACCGGAGGCGCCAACGTGTTCGAGGCAGCTCCGAATGCTTCGCCCTTCGGTGCGCCTATATCAACTGCGGCTAGTCCCTTCGGTGGGATGAACACTGCAGGTAAATCAATCGCTTCGATGAATTTGAAACGCTGCTTGTGAATTTGTGTAACTCAAATTTTTGTTCTTTTGTAGGAAATTCAGTATTCGCGTCATCGGCGCCAACGTCAACAGCGGCGACTGGGCCATTCGGAGCGGCCATGACCCCGTTCTCAGCGGCACCGACGTCGACCTTCGGCTTCGCCACCTCTGCCCCTAACACAGTAACCAATGTCTTCGGTACGACGTCGACGGCAGCCAATCAGTCGCCGTTCGGTGGAAACACCTTCGTCGGTGGTGGTGGCACAGCAGTGAACAACAGTCCTTTCGGGCCGAAGACTCAACAGACTGCTGCCTCGCCATTTGGGCCCGTCCCTACTCAGCAGTCGAGTCCGTTCGGGGTCTTCGGCCAGTCGAGCATCTCCGTGATGGTGTCGATCATCGACGAGACGGGCTACAGCCCTGACGACGGACTTACCGACGACGAGAAAGCCGCCTACCGGGCGAACCAGTTTCCCGAAGGTCACATACCTCTGCGACCACCGACCAAAGAGCTCAGATGAAAGAGTCGAGTTAGTATTTGGAGACTCACTTAGGGATATGTTTACCGATAATAAAGTCTTTCTACTACGTTGTTTTTTTATTATTGGAGAAACTTTGACTGATGCCGTTTGAAAGACAATGCACGTTTTGTGTTCATAGATTTCGGTGATAACTCATACTCTTTTAATACTAAAAGATGTAGCGCTACATCTTCTAGTAAGTTAAAATGTATTGGGAAAAATCTCGATGATCCAGAAAGTATTGTCTTTGAAAGTAACTAATATTTCGGTAGACATTCAATTTTATTATATTAAATGTTAGGATATTGTGATTCAAGGATTGATATGTATTATGATTTAATATTGTTACATAAACATGTTGTATATAAGAAAGGACTCAAACGATTTTCGTTTTGAGACGTGATGTACATTTTTTTATGAAAATAAAGTAGACCAGTTTTGTTTAAAAAAGAAAATTTATTGTTTCTCGGAAGTAAAAATTCATTGTAAACATTTCTTTGCAGCGAAATTTAATTATCAATTTTTTTCAACAAGGTTTTAAAAAATCTTTCATCTAATTTGTTCGAATATTTAAGATATATATATATGTTAAAATCAATTTGCGGCTTTAGGCGCATTTTGTTGACTTTTTGGCTGTGGCTTTGGATGTGCCTTGGCCTTCTGTCTTGAACAATGGGCATGACTATGCTGACGTAGAGAGTTAAACACTTTATTATTTAGTTTAACATCAAATCCGCCAGTGTCACCTGTCTGGATTCCTGGAGGAAATTCAAGTACCCGACATGCATTTATTCTTGATGTCATTAGCGTGTCGTGTTTCGTAACAATTTGAGAAGATTCCCCTTCTCCTATTTTTCTGTACCCACAGCGAGGTATAGCAGCATATTCTTTTTCAATACTCTGTAAAAATATATCAGTTCAGATGTAAAAATTTATTTGTTAAATATTTTTTAATTTCCAATATTTACCACAAAATGATCAATGTCTCTGTTTTCATCATCAATATCTCCTTTTTTGGGCTCTTCTGGTTCTCCGACACCAGCACGGTATTTTGAGTATGAAATATTTACTAAAAAAACAAGGACATTATTTTTTCATTATGATTAAAAAATACAAGCAAATAAAAAAAATAGTGTAATATTAATTGGATGCTAAATATTCTCAAACCTTTTGAATTCTGATTAAATTTCTTTTCAGTTCTTTTGAGCATCAAATCATGTTCTGTATTCATTTCAGCTTGGAGCATGTGTGCGATCACTTCATCGCTTTCTGTCTGATCGATTTCCAAAAGTTCTGGAATTTCTTGTGGTATTTCTGGACATTCTTCAGCAATATTTTTGGCAAGCTTCTTAATTTCTCTGAACATAAAAAACATTCAATTAAGTAAAAAAGTACGGATCATATTTACAAAATGATGAAATAAGTACTGACTTTTCTTGCAAACTCAGTGCAAGCTGCTCTGATGTGATTTCGTCAAAACTGACAGGTTCTTCGACCTTCTCTATTTTTGCCCAAGCAGACATCTTTATTAATATTATCTCTTGAACACTTGAATTATATAAATTTATCTTAATAAATAGGCTTTCTTAAGCTAATTATATACAAGAAGGTTAAACTCGTATAAAATATCTCAAAAATTCGTGGCAAGCAACCCCGCTATTATCACATATATAATATAACGTATAGAAAAAAATACGATCACGTTGCTCTGTAAAGACTAGATTAACAAATCACTATTCTGAATAAAGTTTATTTATTTACATATAAGTATATATAACCATTCCCTATTCAATGACCTTCCACTTGCTCTGACTTTATATTTCTCAAACATGCGCAATCAGCTGACAGTGAAAAGCTAGTTACTATTGGTAGTCGAGCACAGCCAATCAATGCACAGGATTTAAAAGCGTACTCTATATGAAGTATTATGAAGTACTTATTACTTCGTTATCAACTTTATTATGTTCAACTATCAAACTTGTATAATCCATATATAATTAATTAATAATCTATTCATTAATTAATTATTTAACTTTTTGTTTGCATAAATTGTTAGCAAAAAGAAATTAAGTTTTTAAAAAAATTGTTATTTTAAAATATTTCTCCATTTGAAACAAATCACAACACAGATCTCAGCCAAACTCAAATTATTCAACTGTAACACTTTTTAGTGCTGCAGTTTTTTTATATTTAAATAAAAAGATATCCCAATTTTTATAGACTTTGTATAGGTGTTTTTGTAGAAATGAAAGCACAAGGCTTCAGATTAATCATCCATCAAGATATTTAGGTATGGAGAAGATAGTTAGTGCACTACAAAATTCCGTCGTCACAACTATATTTTATTTCAAATGCATTCATTGCTATACTTAAGTCGATCAGACGAATACAAATTCAATTAAAAATATGTACAACTTCGCCGATGCCTACCTTAAAGTATCAGAAAAAAACACTACTTTATCTTTTTATAATTTTAATATTTAGTTACTTTCACAAAAAAAACTGCGGTATAAGGTATAATGAAAAATAAAAAATTATAGTTCTGAATATTACAAAGATATATAGTACACTATTAAAATCCTAGACACTCCATCTTCTGGGGTTCCAACTCTCTAGCTATAACGCAGTCAATATAGAAATCCAAATTATAAATCAACAATTTATTACGTATAAAATACTTTTAAACGCTATTATAATAGCATATTGCATTAGAAACATTGACGTGATCTACGTATAGGGATTTCGGTGCCGTCGAGGGTATAAACTCTAGCATCAAATAAATATAAACACAATATATACACACAACATATCACGATCGGAACATCGTCGAAAAGATCAGTATATACTCGGTTGCTCAGTTGCCACGGGACTTATACGCGTGTCCCTCCAATAAATCCACGATTCTATACACTTACCCTGTAATACCCTAAGCCCACAACAATGGCCCAATGGCAGTATAGAACGTACACCACAATAAAATCGTATTACTATGCCTTGTGGGATGATGTAATTTAAATTCCTAATACTTTCATAAAATCCTTCACAATATTCCACAAGAAATTTTCTCAACACGCAATTTTAAACAACAATTTCAGATAGACAATTGGGCCTCCACGTATGCAGTCGGCCATAAACGACAGATTCTCGCCCTCAAAGTCCATCCGCACGGCCGCTACTTCGGGACCGCCGGCCACGAGTACCGATGGTTAAACCGCCGCGCTAGAGAATGGGGCCGAGTCGTCTGTAAGTTATACCTATATACCTAAATCGAAAAAAAATACCTCTACGTAATACATAAACTCATTATATGTATCTTATAGACTTGTGGGATACCCTCAAAGTATCGAGTCACGAGGAACTGGTGACGACGCACCAAGCGCCGATCACCGAATTTCGGTTCAGCTCAGACGGCATGCACGTATTCGTGTCTAGCTCGGACGGTGTGCTCAGCCAGTGGAATCTCTGCACCTACGGTAACATACAACACTTCAGGGGCCACGCTAGATGCGTCAATTCCCTTCAACGGGATCCAGGTAATAGAATGATATGCTCGGGCAGTGACGACGGTACAACGAGGATATGGGACGTGAGAACCGGCCGCCAGACTCACACTTTTTTGAGCGAAGCGCTCAATCCGGTGAGCAAAATATTCGCATTTCTTCTAATAATTTTCAAATTTAAATTACGATCGTACATGAGATTTAAAAACAATTCAATAACACACCGTTGAAAATTCTGTTTACCTTATTTAAAACCAAAACAAACTATTGTAACGACTCTTTCTGATACTCTCGCACATGTATACGCAGGTAACATCGGTGACCTTCGACAACTCGGGCTACCGAGTTATCAGCGCGACGAAGCACCGGCTCGACATCTGGGACGTGCGAGCGGTGGCAATGGTAGCGCGGCTCGACGAGCACAAGGGTTTGATTACAGGCACGTCTGTCAGTCCCGACGGCTCTTTTCTCCTATCTAACAGCCAGGACGATACTTTGCGGCTCTGGGATATCAGGACTTATTCGCCCTCGAGAGGCAGCTGTTTAAATGTCTTTCGCGGCCATCTACACGATCCGACGAGTGAGAATCAGCTGTTGCGATGTGCATGGTCGGCAGATAACTTCTATGTAAGCGCGGGATCGTCGAATGGTATATTATGCGTTTGGAATCGTAAGTGGCAGACGCCTGTTGCGATGATGAGCGCTCACCAGAAGGCTATCACCGATGTTGACTTCCATCCGGGTGCGAATCTTGTGTTGTCCGGGTCGATTGATAGCAGGATTTTCTGGCAGGTTGTGGGACAGAATCGGTAGTGGTTTTTATTATGTATGTCGGGGTGTTATGATAGATCTCTCTGATGATGAATGAGCGAAAAGAAAGAATAAAATGCGAGCAATTCGTTTGCGTGAATGTACGCATTTGTTGAATGACAGACAAAAGGTTTATTACACTGCGTTCTTTTTCAGTTATATGCAGGAACGAACGATTCTTTTCGCTTATTCGGTTTGAGAGAGTGAGATCGAAGGGACGAAATACTCAAGAAGTCCGCCTATCCTTACGTAATTAATTCGCTATAGTAAATGTTGATATGACTCATGAATTTTGATGACGTCATTTAGTATTATTCTTTTAGATATAGGATTTTTTCTTATTGCTATAGCGTATGTTGTATTTTACAGACAGACGTTTATATATGTACGTAATTTTGTGTTTCCGTTTATTTTTAAAATGCGTCACATTTTAATACCCGAAGTATACAGATCGAGGATTCGACTTTCTCTACAAAATCAATACAAACATTAAGACTTAACTTACTTATAAGTAATATTAGAAATTATACTCAAGCAATTTATTGAGTACTTTTATGTATCTGATTCAGAGTGATTCAGTAGAACTCGGACTTTTCATAACTGTTTTCATAAAAAACTATGACGAATGTTTGCGATTTTAAAATAACTTGAAAAATTTTATTGTACTTTAATATACATTGATATTGGTTTATAAAAGAAAACCAGATTTTAAGGGGTAATATGTAGAGAAATATTAAGATTTTTAAATAAACATATGGAGTATTTTATGTTTTACCACAGTTGTAAAAAATTATTGTTCCTAATGTTGAACCATGGTACCACTTCCCGACATAATGTTCCACCTTGACGCTCATATACGTTTGTTTTTGAAAAATTATACACTATAAAATTTTAAAATTGAAAACGAAAAATTTAATAAACCGAGTTTGAGTTATATTTCCGTACAAACTGACCGCACTAGATTCATTAACTATATTTTATACATAAATTTATTGTTTTTTTGAGGCACTTTTTTAATGTGTATTTGTCGGTTAGTCACGCCAAAGTAAATAATTTAAAAATTATTATCAATTTTTTTTATCCACAGTCTCATCTATATCAATAAAATATTTTTTTAATAATTATAACATAAAAATAATTATCTCACATTTTTCAATTTTCTTTGAGAATCCATTAAAAAACACCTATTTTGAATATGCACGAAAACACTACCTTCTTTCATTATTCAATAATTTTTAAAATATGACTATATATATACATACAAGAACGAAAATGAAACATTTTGTTGCCTCTAAGCGGCTCGAATATGCAATCCCACTATCAACTCATTCACTATCCTATAACATCGACTCCGAAAATATCTTTTATTTGAAATTTAACAATAAACTAAAAATAATACTTACAAATTCTTTTTCTTTTGTTGACTGAAATAATTGAATAAATTAAGTCAACTTGCACTATTTCCTATACTAAAACTATACCTAATAAAAAATAATTGCTGCGACCTTATATTTATTCTCATAACGTTCCTATAAAAAGTATTTACCACACCAGTGTATTAAGCTTTGTCTCATACTACATCCGCCCAAGTCCAGCCAAATTTTCGCACAATCCATATCTCGGTACCAGCTCCCAATTATTTTCTCCACATAAGAGCCGAACGCTCCTCTCAAGTGCACCACGAGTATCGAATATTATATGTCCCCGCATTACGTAATACACACCATTAATGAGAATTGAAAAAGGAAGCTGGCGCGGCGAATGCACCGTAATCGAATTTCGCGCATTGTAAGTATAATTCGATAATAAAAACAATGCGTGCGACGCGCGGCGCTCGTGTCCCAAATTGCACGGAGGCGCGGCTGCTGTATATGTATAACGTTTCCTCTCTAAAAAAAACTATATCAATGGTAGGTACTCGAGAGTAGGTGCCGCTCACCTTTCGCGCACTGCCGAAAATCGTGCATGCGGGTACAATTCCGAGAAATTACGTAAAGCACGTTACGTTTATTACCGCATCGAGGCTTTCCCTTTCTTCCCTCACGTTGCAGAATTATGTCGTCTCTCTGTTTAGTCTTTTTTCTTTATCAGCACGTGTGTAGGTCACCGAAATCTCGGCCACTTACGCGCTGGAGGTGTGTCTCCGACCAGTATATAAGCTGCCAGGGTCGATGGCAACGGTATTATCTCCAGGTCCTCAGCTGACGAGCATACGCCAACAACTCTAGACATGGCGTTCAAGGTGATTTTTTTAAATCTTCTATAAAAATATACAATCTCTAAAGTTCATATTTGGCTTAGACTTTAGATAATCGGAGCAAACTTATTTTGAATTGAGGATGTTTTATGTATATTTACAGGTAATTGTCCTCCTGGCTCTCGTAGCTGTGGCAGTGAACGCCGCTCCTCAGTCCGGTTACTACAAACAGTACCACCACCAGCATCACGATATAAAGCCGATTTTTGAGCACCAGGTCGAGTACGAACCGGTGCAACATAAGGAAGCGGAGGACAAAAAGGTGGAGCATAAAAAAGTGGAGCATAAAAAAGTGGAGCACAAGGAAGTGGAGCACAAGAAGGAGGAACACCACCACGAGGAGGAGCACTACGACCACCACCCACAGTACAAGTTCCAGTACAAAGTCGAGGACAAGAAGCA
>UXGD01004908.1:0-15803 GCA_900474315.1 Torymus auratus
ATTCCACACTCGACCGTGGCCACTTTTGGACTCCGAAAAACGGGACAGACACGTTTTTTTTCTTCATATTTTGC
The DNA here is from genome assembly GCA_900474315.1 of Torymus auratus. Classification (NCBI taxonomy): domain Eukaryota; kingdom Metazoa; phylum Arthropoda; class Insecta; order Hymenoptera; family Torymidae; genus Torymus; species Torymus auratus. The sequence continues at coordinate 75 of UXGD01004908.1, forward strand.
TTAGTGGAAAAAACTAGTATTTTCATATGGATTTATTACAAAATAAATAATATTATAAAAATTAAAAAAACAAAAATTTCACTTTCGACCCGCAAATTTTACTTTCGACCACCAAATTTTACTTTCGCCCCGCAAAAATTTACTTTTGACCCGCAAATTCACTGTCGACTAGCAAATCAGATTTGCGGGAATTATATTCAACTTTCGCCCCGATTTTTGGGGGCTTGGCACTCGTCGCTACTCGCCTGTCGTCCCGCAGAAGTCACTCGGGACACTTCGGGCTCTTGCACCAATAAAGGAATAGAAGGAACATCGAGGAACATTGAGGAACAACCAGCTCGCTATGTGTTTATGTTCCTCGATGTGTGTCACTGTTCCCCGTTCTTCCAAGCACAGCGACACACATCGAGGAACATAAACACACAGTGAATTGGTCTCTTTATTCGTGCAAGAGCCCTTAGGGAGCCTAATCTCCCCTCTATTCTCGCGCGCCGTCGTCAGAGTCAATCAGCGAAAAAGAAACTCGCCGCTGAGCGCCGGAGACGGAACTCGATACCCGTCACTCTGTGCCAGATCGCTCAATAGAGCAGACCTCCGCCTGACGCTCCCGCTGAAGGCGACATCAAATCGCTCAACGGCACACATTGGGGTTTTTTGCTATTTTTTTTCTCAAAATTGATAGCTCCGCTTGGAATGAACGAATCTGGACCTTAAAATTTTAAAGTTCGGATCTTAAAATTTAGGGTTTTTTCGTAGAATAAAGGAAAACTATCATCCATAGTGGCCAAAACCTTCCCGAGTCAGAAAATCAGCCTAAAAGAGATATTTTTACAATTTTTCCACTTTAAAATGTGATATCTCCGCTTGATTATTACTCCGAAATTTTAAGACCGAAATAATCATGATTCGTTCAAACCAAGCGAAGATATCACATTTTGAATTGGAAAAATCGTAAAAATATCTCTTTTAGGCTGATTTTCCTACTCGGAAAGTTTTTGGCTACTATCAATGATAGTTTCTCTCTAACCTACGGAAAAATAAAATTTAAGACCTGAATGGTCCAGATTCGTTCATTCCTAATGGAGCTATCAATTTTGAGAAAAAAAATGGCAAAAAGCCCCACTGTGCGACATAAGGAGCTCCTGACTTTCCTCGCTTAGCGCGGACGACCATCCGAGCAAGGGCAGAAAGGAAACCCAAGTCTAGGGGAAGGCCTAGAACGTCCTGTTACTCGCGAGCATCTCGCAAGAGGCACCAATTTGAGAGTAGGCGAGGTCCCAGAGACCGTATGAACAAGTGTTCGTGATGTTGAAGCCGCATATTCAAGAACACTTAATAATGAAAATGGAAGAATTAAGAGCAAAATTCATGAAGGACTGGAAGGTGAAGATAGATGCGTTTAGGTACCACAGCAAGAAGTAATCGTAAGTATTTTCCGTATAATTCCGTACTTCTTTCGAGATACTAAACTGTTTTATAATCTTGTACCTACTTCGAGGTACTATCGTGTTTTATTTATATTCTTTTTCAGTTGCTTAGCAATGATAAAAATGAGCATTGGATCAGGGCACAATGGGCTTCTGTAACAGAGATCTTTCACTTTGTGCACGAGATATACACGAGTAACGTATACCAGGTATTCATCGGCATTATCATGTTCTTGAAGACACAACAACTGATGAGAATGAAGACATTTCTGAACGACTGCAAAAAGCTGATCGCTAAGAAATTGTGCGCAGTGACCTTGTCAAAAGAAGAGTGGAACGAGGTCTCACTCACTCTGGCGGGGGTTGAAACAACTGCATGGTCTGTGACCAAGGAACAATGTTCAAACATGTTGACCACGGTACAGTACACCCGACTCTTCAGGAGACTGTTATACCTACAGTATATAAACATGAAATTGAAGTTTCGGGAGGAGTTCCGTAATTTCAACTCCCAGCTGTTTATCGATGTGGAGTGGATAGTGAACGTTGGTTCGGTAGAATTGCTGATTGTACTCATCTTAGTGGAACATAAAACCTCACTTAGCGACGCTAACAACGAATCAGTTATGTTGCATCCAACTGAAGTAAGTAAATACTCCAATCGGGTTACGAAAATGTCATACTCTTATCGGGGTACGAAAATGTGTATTAATGGCTTTAATAAGCCGTAACCCTACATTACTAGCAAGTCGAGACGACACCATGTATTTAAGTTTCGGAATCATCCAGACAATAGTAATTGAGCACCCCGTGCTTAGAGCATCACTACTGCGCAAAAAGTAATAATATTAATAATAATAATAATAATAACATTTCAACTTAATTATTATTTTTCAGCCCGTATTACGAAAAAGAGGAGTTTTTGCTCCACCAGTTGGTGGTTTCAACCATCGGTAAAGAATTTTGTAAATGTAATACCACCACACCTTGTACGAGAGTGCATATTCACAGATTTATTTCAATGTGATAAAAATAGCGATAAAGTAAGTGTTGAGAACAAGACAACGTACGCGAAAATACGTACAGCGATGGAAAAAATGTGATGAACCAGAAAGCGAGTACGCTTATCTGTTCAATAAAATTTGTCAATTTCAGACAATAATTGTAAGGAAAAAAATTGTAGAATATTTTATATTCAAGTATACTATATAACCCATAGAACCACCTTAATATAATTATAAACTATTATAATTTTATTGCGAAGTAGTAGATATTTAGTTAAATCATAGAAAAAATTTCATTCAGCTAATTATATCATTTTATAAGTTTTTAAGAGAATCATCTGGTTCGACCTAATTCGAGTAGTTCGACTTAATTCGAGTATTTCGCTTTATTCCAGTAGTTTAATTTCATTCGTGTGGTTCAATTTCATTCGAGTAGTTCGCTTTATTCGAGTAGTTCGATTTCATTCAAGTAGTTCGACTTTATTTGAGTAGTTCGACTTAATTCGAGTAGTTAGACTTTATTCGAGTAATTCGACTACATTCAAGTAGCTCGATTATATACCTATTATGCCTCTATATCCGTGACTTAAGCTAAACATAGTTTTTTTTTCAGTAAACTGCTTACTAAATAATTTTCATATACTATTTGATTCGTTTCATCCAATGATAGTGGAATTCAACCTACAATAAAAGTCAAAAGTTTCATCAGAATAATAAAAATGTAGAAATTTAATTGGAAATTACTTCCGACATTTCAATAAAAGAAATTCTAACATCGATTGGATCAATCTCCACAATCTGCAACTTCAGGTCCACCAGTAGCAGATTACAATACCATAAAATTCCACTTAATTTTAGGACAGCTTACGCAAACCACCGAACCGCGGCACCGCAATCTCCCATCACCAGCACCATGACGCCGGCCATTTTCTCTCTCTCTCTCTCTCTCTCTCTCTCTCTCTCTCTCCCACAGCCACGCAGATTCACGGACGCACCAAAAGGGGGGACCATTGCACGCGCGGGGGCATCGTCCACGATCAATCGCCGCGGCATAAAAAAGCGCTCGCCGGCGACGACGAGCCCATTGTCCACTCGCGCACTACACGGCGGCTTGCTAATTATCGCGAGCGGCGCGGCTTCGCGCGAACTGGGTCGCCGCTCGTGCACGCGCTTCCCCGAAGATGACAATCGCGCGACCTGTGCGCTCGCAGACTGCAGCAAAAGTCAATCAGTCGGCGCCCCCCGGGTTTACGACTGCCGCGCATGATGACAGGGCGCGAGGAGAGAGAGAGAGCGAGCTTCCGGCTCCGCGCTTATTCTCTCTGGTCTGTCTATTGGAAAATTGGCTCGCGCAAGCGCCACAGCGTTGTGCGGACCACACCGGTGACAGCGTGAGAGAGATGAATGGATGCGACAGAGAGTGAGAGAGATAGGGTATTGTGCATTGAGATTTTTTTATGGTGTAGTTAAAGTATATGGGGATAGTGGGAAAAATCTGAGAGGTTTTGTTGGAATGGTTACGATAGCGGCGGTATGTTGTAGTGATGAAAGCTTGCGAGATTTCGATTCAGATCAAGTGGAGTATTAGGTAGTATATTAAAAGGATACCATCTGTGTTTGCAAATGTTAATACCAAATAATTTCAGAAAAAAAAATGGATTCCATCTCATGATACACAAATAATTCATTCCAAAGCTGTACCTAAACTTATTATATATAAATTATAAATAAAAATCCATATGAGGAATATACATGAAATAACAATAACTAAAAGTACAAAGAATAGCAAAATTTCATTTTTTAACCGGATATGTAACAACCTTTGAAAGAGATATCGGAGACATTATAGATTCGTACATCATATTTTTCGTTATTCCAATTGACATTTGTAATTTTTCTTACGATTGTGTTACATGTATTTAATTCAGGTTGAGCTAGGGACAAATATACGGATAAGATAATTGACGATCATTTCAAAATGTAAAAGATAAATGGACTATAGTAAAGTATCTGTAACGTACTATACTTATAAATACTAAATTTTTTCTTCAATTTGTAAATTACATCATTTATCTTTGCTGCTCACTGTTCATAGCATACACTGCAATGCAATGCTAGAAGAAACTTAAAGAAAAGCTAAACATTGAATTAGAATAACGAAAAATACGATGTATATATACACCTGTAATAATACCAAAATTCACCCCATAATCATATCCACCCACTAATCTATATAAAAATCCTCTTAATCACCACAAAAATCAAACCTTTTAAATCCCTTTCGCAACATACCGCGTCGTATCCCCTTCCCTCAGTCAGCGCACGTCGCTGTACAGCCGCCGCCACGCAACAACCGTTCGACAGGTCGTCGCCGCCGTTGCAATTATACGCGATCGGCAAAGCGAAAGAGCCGACGCCGCTGCAACCGCGACGGGGCCGGCGGCCCGAGAAAAACGCCCAACGCGCGAGGCCAATTATACGAGGGAAGGGCGAGAGTTACCTGCAAGCTCCAATTTGCCGCGCGCGTGCAAAGTGTGCCGAAGGGCGGAAGGGTGTGTCGTCGTCGTCGTCGTTGTTCGTGTCTGTGGTTGTCTCTTTCTGTGTCGTGATGTGCGGGTCAAGAGAGGGGATGAGTTTAAGTGGATAGTGTGTTAGAGAGAGGAATATTAGTGAGACACGTACGTTGTCGTCTGAGATTTATACGTTTATTTATAGAGAAAAATCAGATTTAATGAAAAGCAAGATAGGTGGATGAACCGAAGAGCGAATTTTATGTTAATGTCTTTATAAAGCTATAGGTATATTAGTTATAACTAATATAAATTTTGTAAAATATAAGGGTAAAGTAAGAATCCAAGCTTCTTTAACTGATGAGTACTCTCTAAAGTTGAATCAGTGAAAACTACTCCATTCATTAAATTAGAGGAAAAAAACTACTAATTTATTAGTGCATATTCACTATTTCATTATTAGTTTTTTAAAAAACTATGCACGACTCAATTAGTAGTTTTTTCCACTAATTTAATTAGTGGAGCAATTTTCACTTATTCAACTTTAGAGTGTAAGTAATAATAATGTCAAAAATATGGCATCAAGTTGAAAATTGTAAATATGTATGTTTTCATTGTCAATGAAGAATAATTTTTTGACAGCACAAAACAGGATCTCCAACTATAATTCAGCTCATTTCAATCAGACTGTTCCATCCCACAACTATCAATATCGCTTCACCCCATAACTCGCTCCATATATAATAAAACGTATTGATTCACGCTCAATCGCGCCGCATTCCTCAATGACCAAAAGAAGAAGAAAAAGAACCATCCATTCTCTCTCGCACACGGCGGCATCACTCGCACGCAACCATCAACCAACCACCGACCATCAAAACCCGCGGCGCGCGTGACACGAACCGCGCCACAAAAACCGAACTCACGGCACCTCCTCTCTCTCTCTCTCAGTCTGTCGCCACCCAAAGCGCTCCGCACCTATATATGTGTATCATTTTACACCACATACACGCGCACGCATACATCATACACACGTACGTATTACACACACCGTGGGAGGAAGCGCATGCACGTATATATTATATACGAGAGATATTCGGCGCGCTGCATATCGAGAAAAAGTAGGGGGGTGGGGGCGCGACGCGAGGCGCATGCGAATCAAAGAGAGTTACTACTACGACCACATACTGGCTATGCAAAATGACGTAATCGAACGGTGAATGCCTGGCATACCGGCGCGCGAGGTTCTCGGAGGAACCTTTCATTCGCGGGAGGCTTTAATGCCTCGGGAATTTCGGCCCCGAGGAACATGAGACACTTGTCGCTCCGCGCCGAGATGAGAAGCGGAGGGAGGATCCTTTGTCGTGGATATATATGTAAGTGCGGATGGGGTAAGGCGCGGCTGTTTTGTAATTCGAGAGCTGGATTTGGCGGTGAGATCGATATGATTCGTTTGGTGAACGGGGGAGGGCCAAGTATTTCGAAGGGTATAATTGTGTCTTTATTGAGGAATTGTGTTTGATTCGGTTTCGCACGTATAGTTTAATTCGAAGGAACATTCCTTTCGAATGATTTCACACATTATTCTTTTCACTTCTCATAGAACTGATGTTTGTACTTTGGGTATAAAGTGCAGCGTCTTTTATAGGAAATTTAATTGTTTGAGACTTTAGTTGAAGATTAGAAAATGTAATTTATTTTTACATACAAAGAATCTTATTGGTTCAATGTAATATGACTTTGTTTATTCGCAATAATGTATGTTGCTTATATGCCATTTATGGGAGAACTGAAAAACTATACCCTTTACTTAGGTTTTCTAATAGTACATTGTGCAACAAGGGGAGAAAATGAGCTATTTCTGAAATAGCTTTTCTTCCCGTGTTACACACCGAATTTTTTTAACGAAGCCATGACAGGGCCATTTTTACGTGTGTGAGTCAGAGAGAGGATTGAGCATTTCGAGTCGTACACAACGCAGTTGAAAAATTAATTAAGAAATGCAGAAATTTTCATTCCTCACCTAAAACAAGTGAGAAATGGCCATTTCTCACTAGTTTTTCATTTCCAACCTGTTTTAGGGTAGAAATGGATATTTCTTACCACTTTTACAAAATGCGCTTGAAATGCAAAATTTTCTTTCCTACATTCACGCGCGCAAAAGGCCCTATTTCATGCCTGAGTTGAGAAAAATACATTTTATCTCGCGACGCTTGATATGTTTCAGGTAATTCTTGTATGTCGCTTTTTCATTCAATCTCAGTTACGTTCCTATAACACTTTTTAGAATATTTCTACACGCTTTTCCATCTAAAAAGCAATCAAGTATATCGAAGTGTGGCGAAAAAAATCTGAATCGTACATGAGAAGTCGTAAAAGACATATGATAACGAAATTCTTCCTATTTATGTACAATTCATCAACAGACTTTTAATAAAACTACACCAAAAACGTCGCAGAAACGCCGATTTAACGAACAATTCTCTCCTATACCCCATTTCCCGTAAAACCTTATTTCCTCAGCACTCGCCGAACGTCCGCACAAAACCACTGCACATCTTATTAACCTTTAAAGTCCACTGCAAAGGGACGCGCGTCGTGCCTCCGAATGGCCGTAAGCAAGACACACGCTGCCGGTGGAATGAGAAGAGGAAGAAATGGAAAAAAGAAGAGTCGCACGTGCGGCGGTGTGAGCGCCGCGGTGAAAGGAGCAGCGCAGCAGCAGTCTAGTGACGTAGCCGCGGGACTTCCTCCTTGGCTAGACTTCCTGTCGGAAATGATTCCGCCGCGAATCGCCGCATCTCTCGGTGCTCATTCAGCTTGAGCTGAGTTGCTGCAGTTTTTAAAGGTGATTTGCACTGAACTTAAAAGGTTGTAAGATGCTGGAGTAGAGGAGGAATGAGATCAGATTTGGTGTATGATTTGAATAGTAATTATAAAGTTAACAAAAAGTTTGCGGAAATTCTCCTGACAATTAGGTATAAATTTAATACGGATCATATTCCTATGAAAATAAAATTTTTACTGTAATAAGATTTCTATTTGTAATTTACCTTGTACCCAAGTCATTCTAAAGGATTCAATATAACTACTTTTATTTTAATCCACAATACAAACGTTATCACTTAATTACATCAGCTTCCTTATTGCAAATGAAAGTGTAAGAATAATACTCGCTTCCTTATTAACCCACTCTCCGTCACTGCGATTCAGCGTACTCGCAGTCGCGCGCACGCCTCCGCCATCTATTTATAAAAATAACAATCAAAACTATTAATAAGCCCGCAATTACTGCAAAATCGACTCCTTATTCAGCCGCCCTATAATTAGCAGCGATACATCTACAGTAGCTCCACAAGCGTCACGAGTTTGTTATTTCAGTAGAGAGACGCGATTGACGCACACGCGAAGACACTCGCCCGATCGCGCAAAACTGCAGTAGATGAATGAACGAAAACCATGAATGGAATGCCATTGAGAACCGCCGTTGCGAACTCGACACAATACGTGATTCGTCTCGCGCGCGCGGCGCATCAATCGTTACCTGCAAATACACGGCGCCTAATGTATCTGTAAATGGCGCTGATATTGCGTCCAGGCTCGCCGCTTATTTTTGTCGCTCGTTTGTATTTAGATTGCACAGAGAAAAGTCTGATGAAATTTGGGTGTTGAATTTTGATGATATTAATTCATGATGGTGTGCAAAGTTTCAAATGAATAATGTTTGGTTTGAAAAAAAACGTATTGAAAGTTTGAAGAGAGTAGATTTTAATATGAATTGAATATTTTGTTTCAATATTATAGTAAGACGTTAACTTTCTGTGGGTACTTACTTATTGCTGCACCTCCTCATAACGATCGCATGATCACGTCGATCTACAGCATTTAATGAATAATATAAGGCGGAGGTGTCGGCGTCAGCATATTATAAGTGTGCATGAAACAATGCCGAAAAGTGCTTTATCTTGATCGGCGCATCATTATTCACGGAGAAGCTTTTAGAGGCGTATGCAAATTACTGTTCATTAACGTCAGTACATTTTGGTGATTTGAATTTATAAATTTATTCTAGAAGTAGAATTAAAGTTTATAATATAATTTCTCAAAGAACTAAGTTACTAATGTAATAATGCAATATTTCTTCAAAATTTACTTATTTCATTCCTTATAGTTACAAGACGATTTAACCAAATCAATAATATGTTTTATAATTTTCGATTTCGTATCAAAATATCAAAACGCTAGATTAATGCCCACTATAATGCAGTTTTAGCTATCGTTTAAACTATAATAAGTGATATGAAAAATAAACGATGTCTTGAAATGGGCACATTATATTGTTTGTAAATTAATATTTTTTGTCACGTATTGCAAACATGTTTCATTTGGTCAGTAACCTGATTTATAGTATGACATTGTATGTACGGTCTCATCATGTATATCAATATTTACTTACAATATATGTATTTATCAAGCAATCATTGTAAGAACACCACTGCACACGTTCCAAATTCAATTTGTCATCAAAGAAATATGCAATCGTAAAATGGGAATCACATTTTTTATCAGAAGCCATGAGATGAGTGAATAAGAAATAAAAATGGTCGATTTACGGCCTCGCTCTGCTGTGAACGCTCTCCTATTCAAAATGGCCGTTAGACGAGTCGCGGTCCTCGCGCTTCGCTGCGGATAAAAAGTTTGCAAATCATGATAGCTGTAGTTCACTTTCCGCTTGGGTCTCCATCATGAAAGCAGGAAAATGGAAATCATTTGGAGCAAGATTTGGTATTTGTTATTCAATTATTGCGAATTGAATATTAGACTGTTAGAAATTGCTATAAATTCTGTAATATCAGCATTGTTTAAAACATAAATAATAGATAGAAATATTTATAATTAATAAATAAATTTTAATATATCAAAAGAACTATCATATAAAATCATCAAATGCTTACATAATAAAAAGTATTTTTCATATAATGTCAGTTGAGATACAACAAAAGTTATTGTATTCTTTTATTTACAGCTTGAAAAATATTGGGAAATATTACTGATGTATTTTATTAGATGTAGATAAAAAGCATTTTAATATATATAGTTAAGGCATATGCATTGGATTGTCATCCGTCGGCAAAAGTACGCATGCATCCTCGCCTGTTTTACACCAATTTACACGGTGACCGCATAGAAAAGTATATTTTTTACAAATATCAAAATAAATGAATATTCAAATATTTATTGAATTGACAAATTTTGCTATATTATTGATTGGTACATCAGACAATCAAGTACAGACTGCGCTAGTGTCATTTATTATAGAATAATTACACCCAAGTGTATTTTTCTTATTATTTCTACCTGCAGTACCAAATATTAAATATTTAAGGTGCTTATAGCAATTGTATACTACGCAGATTAATCTTATCTCAGATTTTTAGACATATTAGAAATTACAATTTGTATTAGGACTAGCTTACAAGTACTTATGTTTCTAGCAGAGCATGCGGAGTTTGTAAGGACTTTGTAAGAAATAACTCCTAACCTTTTTCTCTATGAATAAAATAATCTTCCTAATACTAACTTAATCCACTAATCCCGATCACTTTTGCCAATATTATCCCAACTTCACAAACTTTTGTAAAACCTACACTACTCAACAACGCAAACCCCGACTTTCAACAACAACCCAGCCACAATATTTACGACCGGAAGCGCTTCTCGAACACCCAGTATACGGTATCGCGTGCGCGATACCCCGGACAAAAACGAAGACGACGACGACAACTCCCCAGCTATATAGAAACCCGCCGCGGGGCAAAAACTCAGGGATGATTGGCAATCAGCGAGTGATGCAGGCAGCTCTCATTGTGCGCATCGCACAGAACGCGAGCACCGGAATCCCGTCGCGTCAGCGTCTGCACGGATATCATCTGATCCGCGCGGTGTTGTTGACACTTACCTTGCCTTACTTGCGCTTGTTGCGAAACAATCAAGCGTTTGTGTTTACAGATGCACACGCGACGATTTTCGCCGGGGCGGTGATATGATGGCGGCGATGATGATTCATCGAGTACTGCGCGCTGCCTGCACACCGTGGCTTTTTCTGCTTGGCGAGCGCTCGAATTTTAGTGCCGACGGAGCGTCGTGAGGTTGCGAGGTAAGTAAGTGTATGTGTGTAGTATACGTGTGCCGGGCGAATTTTTATCGGTGTAATGTGTCAAGTGATGCTTGTTACGTTTGAGGGAGTTTTATGAATGTAAAAATTCGTAAGTTGAGGTACGGATATTTGAGGAGAAGTCTAGACTCAGCGATTTTTTGTGCGACAATACTTTTTGTTAATTAATGCTTCCATAAGCAAAGAAAATCTAGGTTTTTTATTAGTCTATAGCATGCCAAGTATCATGATTTTTTAAATCGTTTGTTTTACTACTACAAAATTTCCTGTGTGTAGAAGCAAAAGCTACTTACGCATTATAACACAACTATTCCAATAAATTTTTTCATTTCTGATTACAAAAGAATGCAATAAAGTAGAGAATCCGTGATAAGACTATCATGTTTTTACGTAACTTTTCAATTATTTGTCTAATTTTTTCACAATTTCTTTATTGAATGTTTTTCGTTTAAAATATACGTCCTGAAAGTTATTCCTTTAATTCAGTAAATATAGATATTTCGAACTGAAAACAAACTGATATAAGGGTCTCCCCCAAAGCTGTAGAAAAATATAACCTATAATAAAAATACAAAAATATAACTGCTAATTAATTTGGTCGTCACGCAAAAGCGTGAAATGAAACGATATAAGACAATTAATTAAAAAATCTGGATTCATATATGTTTATCAGTACAGAAATATATTGACATAATTTCACAAATAAATGTTTGGACACGCATGAAAGTCGAAATTAGTACAATGTAAAAACCACACGCACATAATTAATACACAGCTTTCACTCACCCAAAATTTCTCATATTATTGATACATGGAGACAACAATTAGTCTCCGATTGTAAGTAAACCATCAATCACGTAATACCAAAGCGACTTCGCAGCTCCGAGCAAATGACACGCTAGTCCACTTTTGACATTTTCTGTATCACACATACACTCACACACACACATATATATACATGTATATTTCAATCTCGTATTCTCGTGGCACCGGTTTCAGATCTTTGTTGCGCCGCACCGCCATCTTTGTCCAATGTTGCAATAATAATGGCTCCCCTTTGCACAATCCTCGCCCGCTTAGCGGTCCGCGCTCCCCTGCAAAACTATTGGCCGGCTTTCGCGCTGCTCCGACTGCACCTGTTCACGCTATGATTATATTATTTTCACAAAAATCTAACGCAAAACACGACAAAAACCTTCGGAATCCATAAACCATCCATAAACATCGAAATTTCCATTAAAAATCCTACATAAAAAGCAATCAATAGACGAGAGGTCGATGCACCGCTGCACGGCGGAAGGGTTAGCTATACAAGCTCTCGCGCGCGACAGGTGCCCCTGCGGACAATTCCTGTGCGGCTCCAGGGGACTGGCTCTCTCTCTCTTTCTCCCTCTCGTGCAGCATCTCTTTCTCTCTCTTTCTATTGCCCGGGACAAGAGAAAGAGAACGGCCGCCCGGGAGAGTGCCGACTGGGCGTGGCGGAGCCCAGCGATTGGTCGGCCCGCCAGCCGAGATTCGCCCGCGTTTCTTGCTGCCGTTGCTGCACGCGAAACGCGCGAGCGGGGCCCTAATTGCCATCCACCGGCAGCGGCAACAGCAGCCGCAGCTCTATATACAACACACCCGTTCCATTCCCTCTGCGCGTCCCTCTTTCTCCCGCTGCGCGCGTGTCGTTTGGTCGTGCATCGGTGGCTCTCTGCTGCATGCGCGCGACGCTGAATATTGCTTCAATGGTTGCAGAGCTGTAGTCTGCGTTTGATCGTGCAGCAAAAGTGGATTGAGGTTTTTGGTACGCTATTTTGTGGTGTAAAAATTTTTTGAGCAGCTTTTTTTATTGTAAAATAAGAAATTAATGCAAGACACGGAATATATACCAGTTTTTGTATTGCAAGGTGATGTTGGTTGGATTAAGAAAAATTGATGACTTTTAAATTGCGCGAAATGTGAGCTAATAAAGAAACCTCTCTATAGAAGTTGTGAGTCTGTATAATAGTATATGTGTTACTTATTAAGTTATGCAAGCATTGAACATTTGCGTCTTGCTGTCGTGAACTTTACATGTCCAAAGCGCAATAAATTTCAATAAATGCGAATCTGATTATCTTTGCAATGTTGGTAAATTGAATATCCAACTTTTATTGTAATTATCACGGGTATCTATCGTTTTATATAAGTAATCGTTAAAGATATTAAAAAGGCAAATCTACGGAAAACAGATTTCCATGAGGCTTATGGATGCGCTTTCTGATATCGTATGTTAATACATGTTACAAATGAAGTCTCTATACGTATACTTGTGATTGATACTGGGGTGACTATATCAGTATTGAAACACGTACCGGTGAATGAACATTTTGTTATAATATATAATATTCAAAAATTTGTACATTTTGTGTATCAAATATAATCAAATATTTGAAATCTTTCCGAAATTTCCTTTCATTTTATATATTGTAGATGCTATGAAATTAATTGCCTTGAGAGAAAAAAAATCATTAAAATGACGATATCGTGATGAGAATTAAATATAAGCCATTCATTGTAAGGGTGGCGCAGATGCACTGTAGGCATATGCTGAAGTTTTTTCAAAATCAAAAGTTTTTGTGCTAAAATTTTACGTTTAAATGAAGTTTTATACTTATTAGCTGACGATTCGACATTATTTTTAACAAAAAAGTTAATTATTTAATTTTAAATAATTCAGAAGTCCAGAAGTGCAAAGTGTTTTCAAACTTGATCGCAATCAAGTCCAAAATCACTTTGCACTTCCGGATTTGATTGCTGTCAAGTCCAGAAGTCCGAAGTATTTCTGGACTAGTCGAGGACTTTAGTGTTTCAGAGAATTAAGTACTCGCAACCCTGGTTCAAGCTTTAGTTCATTTCATATTCCTAAATCTAGTGAACGAACGAACAACTTTGCTGGACTCTTATCCCCGCAATCCAGTGAACGAACGTTATTCGCACCTCATACTGTACTATATGATAAATCAATAATGTTTAATAGTCAGTTTAAATATGTAAAGCGTATTATTGTCCTCCTACTGTCATCTTTAAACATTCAGATTGTAAAATTACTGTTACTGAACTTACAGAAGTACATAAAAAATAAGTGCTCATTCACTGGTTTAAAAGTGTTCTGTCACTAGCATCACAAATTCATTTACTGGTTTTTAGGAGATATTTACAGATTTTTTTAAAAACAAAATTTCTACTTTTCTTACTTTATTTAAACATTTGTCATTGACGTAAAGTTTCATTAAGTTAAAATAGTAATTACAGAGACTTTTATACTTTTAATTCATTTTTAATACTTTATTGAATATAAAAAATTGCAATTTCCTTATTTTTTCATTCACTGGTGAAGTCACCATTTTAGATTTTTCTTGTTCGGATACAAAGTAACTCATTTCAAATATAATTGTTATTTAAAAAAGATATTATAATCGTAACTTACAAGGAGAGTTTTTCCGGTTTGGATCAGAAATTCGGCTAATAGTTTGGATGTTTTTGGATGTAAACATATGAAGATAGCTGCAATATTATAGACTGTCGGTAATGCCTGGAAAAACACGAATCATCTATAACTTAAGTTTTATTTTAAGGAAACCAGCATGATCACGCGTACTTTGCACGCTTTATTTCTTCTTGCTAGAGATTTAAAATTAAAATTTCGAATTAAAAACAGTTATTTATTAATTGAAAAAAATTAACTTCTTATATTTTGATTCAAGCATAACATTAATATCATCAATAATATTTAAGAATATTAAATTTCCAGGTTAGAAACCTGAAACAATTAAAACATTCTTTGATTTTATAATTTTAACTAAAAATTTCTGCTTAATGCTTTCTCATCCCCATTCAAAATTTTAAGTTTGTGTATTTAAAAATCCGCCGATTTTAAACTAATCGCGTATCATATTTATGGTCATCACTTTTTTAAGAGAAGATTTGACAACAATGAAACAGAATATATGATACTGTCACAAAACGCGGTACATTCTCTACAAGAGACTACGACACAGGTCGTTTTATACACGGTTTTTGTAAGCCAATAATCTCAAGTCTTAAGCGCAACAGCCTCACGTCAGTGACGTTGGCGCCAACCACTCACAAGTTTATTTTGATGGGTCTTAACTTTCTTTAAGATAGGAATATTGTAAAAAATGATCTCATCTCTTTCAAACTTTCATCATTCAACTTATAGAAAAGCTTTACGTCCAATTCTAGAAATATAAAATAAAACTAGAGAAAACAAGATTTCATTTTCTTTTTTCAAAAATTAAAACATATTAATTTTTTCCAAATGTATAAAAGTTTAAAAAGTTTAAAATTGAGCCTTAGAAAATTGATTGAATACTACATTTAATTACAATAAAGTTTAAATTATACCTTATTCGAGTTTCTTAAGGCGTTAGCGTCTAATATTGCGGCTTTCTTCATACTTTGACATCCAAAAATATATCCCAAAGTTTGAGCCGTATTCATGATCCGAATCAGAGACACTCCTATAGTAGAGCATAATACATAAAGGGATATTGCCTAATTTCTTAATCTTACTTTTTCATCGTATATTTCTGATGACCCTATGTTATGTTATTTTTGCCAAAACT
>UXGD01004909.1:0-15802 GCA_900474315.1 Torymus auratus
AGAGGTACGCAGGTAACGCACTACACAGCAGAAGACTGTGTGTGTATATGAGAGAGAAGCAGTGAGAAAGAGAGAGAGATAGAGACGAAGAGATGAATTCTGCGCGGAGTGCGCCGTACCTAATTATATTTTCACCAGAGGTACCCTCGCCGAAAAAGCTACTTTCACTGTCGGATCAAAAAAGCGAATGTGGTATTTTTTCGTACATATTTTGCTTTTATGAATAAATTAACTTTTATGATACACAAATATTTTAAATTAAATCTTTTTTTCAACATCTTATAAAATATACGCACTGTGCAATAGCCAAGTCACACAAAGAATAAAGTAAATTAAAAGGCCAATGAACGATGCAAAATGTGCAGTAATTTTTAAACTCAACCTAATAGCCCTGGCTCACTCATTGTCAGAGAGAATTAAGCGTTAATGCATTGGCATATAAAAAGCTCAAACAAATTGAAGCTCGAAAAAATACTTCATGCGTGAAATTCGTTTGATGCGATAAAATGTGACTGCTAAAGCTACTATTTATTATCTACAGCGCATCAATCGTAATAAAACACGTTTATTTCTACATCACTTCTCACACTATCATGCATTTAATTATGGCTATTTATCTTTTCTCCTATATGTACCAGCAGATTTAAATACCCCGATCATTATTCTATTAATTTCCCCGGCAAATATATCACGTCCCCATTAAAATTTCTCTATACACGACGCGAGAATATATCCACACGCAGTCTCAACATAGCCAACGCTGACAGAGATAGTGACACGCGTCAGCCAAAAAAAGACTATATCACATCGATGCAATTGGCAGCTGCATGTATCGCGGATTCGCCTTTCGCTCGGCTCCCGTCGCGCGTACGAGTGCTCCTAAATAAATTTTGATTTCGCGGCTCGCTGGCCCGAGTGCGCGTCTATGGGCGCGAATTATCCCCCGCAATATGTTGCCGATTGGGAGGGAGAGAAAGTTCCAACCCTCTAGAGGGGAGAAGAAGACACGCACGCGCGCGCTTGTAGAGAAAGGCCAGAGAGGAAATACAATCGATGGGATGACGATTATTCGGAGTCGCTCGACGCGGTGTCCGGTTTGGCTGTGATTTGTGTGGGGTTCAAGGTTTGGGGTATAAAGCGGATGGTATGAAGTGTAGTCGTGGTTGTTGAGTACTTTAAGGTTTGAGTTGTGGTATAGAATTATTGAAATTTGATGACGATGCGTGTTTATGATTGTTTCGAAGGTTTTAAATGTTACCGTCTTTTTAATTTTTTTTTTATTAGTTTACCAGCAGATTGAAGTCTGGCTCTTGCTAAACGACACCGTCAGACGCAAAGTACATTGCTGCAGAATATCATATAATATTTCAATAATTGTTTTGTTTTTGTATATGGCTAGAGAAATTCCATCTCAAAGTAAATTTAATTTGTGTATTAAAACCTGTCGATACAGTAACAAGAGCTTTCAATTATTTTTTATAATGAAAGGAGACAAAAATGTACAACTCTATTTTAGTAATAATATAGCATACATGTAAAGTGGACAAAAATTAAATTTTATAATATGACAGAATAATATTGAAATCTACTTCTATGTTTATGTGATGGATACATATACTTTTTTTTAATTAAAAACTTAACAAAGTTTTTAAACGCACGAGCTTCACAAGTGTATCTGCATGTAGTGCTGCTACCTGGCGTCGAAAGCAAGAAACTTTGCAGTTACCACATGAAAATCGATGGTTGGTAAAGCGCAAACCTACTCTATTAGTATTCAATATTACAAGCGAAATTTATTACATGCTTACAATAATATAACTTCAGACTTAAAAAACACAAAAAACTTACCAAAAATCGTTTATTATTTCAATACAAATGTATTCTCACACACGAATGAGTAATGAACGAACTAGCTCGAATTAACTTCCTTTTCTCCGAAGATTAAGCGCAGCGATTGTATTTGCTTAGGTGCGCGCTTTCCATTTTACGTGCGACCCTTCTTTTTCATTACACTTTTGTCATCGCCGCGTTGCATGGATTATTATCACGTGCACGGCCCTTTGTGATTCTAATTCAAAATCAATATTTGAGCTCACCGGATGCAATGAAGAAAATAGTTGCGTAGTGTATTATATATATATATATTGCCGCCTCGTGTACGCGGATACACAATCGAGTTGTCATCGCACCCGATTAAATCCCTGTCACTTGTCGGAAAGGCCACCTCACTCACTCATTCATTATTTGGTATTATCGTTCGCATTAGGTTACGGTAAATTTATCACTGCTGAAATAATAAAACTATAATGAATATTTAATTCAATTAGAAAGTATATTTAGTTTTAACAGTTTGCATAATTTACGATGTGAAATGAACATGTGCAAGTAATGCAAGTAATTAAGTAGTATCTATTACTACGTTATATATAATAATTCACCGATTCAGAAACTATTTTTTCCGTTCCGGAAATAAGTTTTTTTTTTATTATAAAAATAATCTTCTAACTTGTCACCCATCGAACTATATTTAAAAGTTTTTTTGAAATATGAATTTAAACTATTGAACAAAATTTTACTTTACTTCTATTATTTTGTTCATTTTTGCTTTGATTGATTGATATACGGGTTGAGCTATAGTTTACTCATTTTTAATCGGAAATTGATATAAATACTTGATAAAAACAAAATAATTCATTATACTTTTAATCAGATAGGATCATATAACACTTGCTGTCTTTCTAAGCATCTATAATTTAATGTTTTAAACCTTAAAACACAATTAAGTCACGTTTTGCCAATCCTCTCATTCTCAATCCGTCTTAATCGATAAACACTTAAAATTAAGTGGGTTGCAACGTTTCACCTTATTCATCTCAAACCGTCAGTCTTCCCTACAAAGCCAACAACATTACGTTCCCGTACCCAACCTGTATCTCTCAACAAAGCCACAATCAAAGGCAAAACAACAGTCGAAACCCGCACTCCTGTATAAGACCGGCACGCAAAACTCAAGTAGTCCCGGCTGACTGAACTCCCCCTATCTCTCTCTCTCTCACCCTTTACGCACCTGCGATTCGTTTTTCCCAACCCTCCTACCCCTGCAGCTCACCACAGCATAGTCCACTTAAACTCGAATCATCCGCGCGACTCGTGCCGCCTTGAAATTCGATCACACCGCGCGCTGCTCCCGCATCCCTTTATCGGTGCTTCGTCTCGTTTTTTTCCCCTCGCGCGAAATGGACGTACGCTCTATCGAGGGAGGGATTAGCCCCTACGCTCGCGTCCTGTGAATTTTAATCCAGATTAGCGCGCCGCGGCCGCGGGAGGCTTTGATCGGAAAAAGGCAATTAGCGAACAATGCTATAGCCGACGAGCGAGCGCTGCTGCTGCCTTTTAACGCGTAACGGGTTGCCTTTTAATAATTCTTTTGACCGCGGCGTGCAAGCGCGAGTGTAGAAACGCGCGCTGGTGGTCGGATTCCGCGACGATAAAGGGTGAGCATGGGGGCTGGGGGAATCACTTTTGTGGATGGGTGAGAGTGAGAGAAAGAGATGATGATATTGTTTAAAGGGGTGAGGTTTAGGATATTTTTGATTGTGGGATTTGCGACGAATGGTTGTATTTTTATTGGAAAATTGAGAATTTTCGGGTTATTTGCCATGGTGTTTTTATATGTGATATGTTATTTTTGATTGCTCGCATTTTACCGAAAAACATATAATAGGTACTCAACGTGTGTGAACGTTAAATAGATGAATTCTTGAAATTTTAATGATATTTGTTTATCATTTTGAGAACGGTATTGTTTGCAGAATTGCAATCAAAACAGGTGCGTTTCCGAGAAAAGCAATTCGCCGTATGCGACGAAATTCTATGAACTCAGATAGAGAATTATATTTCTTGGTAATACTACAGAGTGACTTTAATGAAATTTTCTTTCCAAGATCATTTAAGATCTAATTGCATAAATACACACAACCGCTGTAAACTCATTTATAGTTTCATTCAAGAAGTTACAACATACTGTAAACTGCCCTGTGTAATTCTTGCGAAATTCCTAACGTTCCACTGCCTGTTGTTGTCATAGCTTTTCATTGTCGACCTTTGGTTTGATCCAACAAAATTTATTGCCAATTCTTTTATGGGTATATGTCGCGATGAAAAAAACTTCAACTGATGTCAGACTATCAGCAGACGACCTCCAGACAATTTTGTGGAAATGGGATTCTCTAGAAGTCGAAAAGTTCTTGAAATAATTTTTTTAGAAATCACTGTATAGAACCAATAACCTTTCTTATCAAAACAATTATATAGGTGAATTCCAAATTTTTTTGTTAACATAAAACGTTTTTTTACGACAATTAAACAACGACTAAAGAATACATTAAAGTATGAACAACAAATTGAATTTTTTGTTGACAATAAATTCATTACTTTGACAAAGTGTAGGTCTAGCTGTACATACGTCATACTAAGTTAAAATCGAAGAAACTCTATAAATACCATATAAAAGATAATCACACACTTATTTTCCTCAACCCTTATTTTATCAACATCGACAACGGCACAACCAACCATAAATTCCGCCACCCCCTCACAACCCACCCACCTCCATGCCCCCATATAAAAACCAACAAACAATAAAACACGGCGACGACGCGTCTCTCACACTCGATCCGACCAAACAGCCCGAACGCGCCGCCCAGCCCGGAACCCTATTAAATTTCACTCTAAATTTAACGCAGTACATCATCGATCACACTCCTATGCCCTCCCGCCCTTCCCCAAGAGAGAGAGAGCGGGTCACTCGAGCTTACCATTCAAAGTACTAATGTCGCGCAGTCCTCGTAAAACATCGCAAAGCCCCCCCGCGCGCGCCCGAGAGGCTGATCCCGAGAATCTTCTTCCACAGGCGCGCGCTGAAAAGGGTCCGCAAGAGAGAGAGAGAGGGAATATACAGGGCCGCCGCTCTTATCTCCTCCACCCGGGAATTTATACGCGTTTTTCGCGCGTGCATGAATTAGTGCAGCAGCAGCAGTGGCGTGTGTCGTATGGAGTAGCGCGGGCTTTACACGCACCTGCGATGCGTAATATTTCGTGAATTATTGTAGTTGATTTTAACGCGAGGAGGGGTAGTGCGTTATTGGAGGGTGTAAATTCGTTTCGTTGAAGTACGCGCGGGTGAAGTACTGCGGTTGTTAAGGTGAGGAATGGGGTATAGCAATGTTGTTCACTTACTCCGAGCTTTTCGTGCAGCTGTCGTTGATATTTCTTCTTTTGTGATTGTAGGAAGGTTTTTATATATTCTTTTGAAAAATTTGAAGTTAATGGTTTGTAAATGTAGTAAATGACGTCGAAAACTTTGGCATTAAATATTTATTTCTATAATAATATAAGCATACGAGCTGCTGCAATCGATTGCAAGGTTTCATATGTAGGTATTTAAAAATGTTTTACTACAGCTTTGAAGCTAAATATTGATTGATCTCTATTAAAATTGGCTTTTGCTATTTGACCGTCAGATGTAAAGTCTATTGATTCAGAGCACAGGTTCTAAAATAACCCAGTTTAATGTTTGTTTAGTTTTGATATTTGACTAGAGAAATTATATCCCCTCATATATGTATACCTATAATTTGTACATATAATTCTGTCGGTCAAATAGATGAGGCGATTGAAATTTGCTTCAAATACGTACCATTTTCGAAAATGTTAGAATTTCAATATGAGACTTTACAGGTTAATAAAGTTTCCATTACCACAAGTATGAATGTGATAGTTTTATATAATTCAAAGCTGTTTGATTCCCTCGTTTGATGACAATACTTATTGCAGAAATTTTTAAAATAGGGGAAACTAAATTTGATGTTTTATTAAAAGTGCATATATACATGCTCGAATTAATGATACATATTACAGAAAGTTGTTGGTAACATTTTTCTGCAAAACGTCCATTAACAAAATCACTTTAGTCCCCATATAAAATAACTACTTAGGTTCACGCGCATACGCAAATTAGCAATACTTGCATGTGGGCTCGCGCGATTTCAATCTTTTCGCGTCTCGTTTCCTGCTCGCGTCCGCGCAACGCGCACTAATTGAAATGCGAGGGCTTTATTCGCGTCATTTTGTTCCCTCTTTCCCTCTCCCTCTCCCTCTTTTCCCCTTTTACCCTCACGCATTCGCGCGCGTCGTGATTATAAGTACAAAAGTACTGTAATAACGCGCCGTCATAAATGAGGAACTAGCGCTGATGGAGTTTTCGCCATAAACTACAATGGGTCGTGCATGTGAGAGAGAGAGAGAGAGAGAGAGAGAGAGAGAGAGAGAGAGAGAGAGTGCAGAGACAAAAAGAATTATATATGCGAAGTTGGAATTAATTTACATTACCTTGACTTTATTTCGTAATGCGTTATAGAGTATTGGTGTTGCAAAATTATGATTTATTTCTTAGAGTAAAATAATAACATCTATCTGATAAAATATTAAAGAATCAGTTAATTTTAGCATAAGGTGTATTGCAGCGTGGAATTCTCTTATTGAATATAACAGAATTAGTAATAACAGTTGCTACGGATACATATTAATTATAGATACTCAGGATTTTAGAAAATAGAGTTTAAATAAATTCACCATTATTGATTGTATACATTATATATTTACTCCGAATACGATTAATTTGAAAAACAAGTCAAAACCGTTACTAAGAAGAAAATAAGTGGTTGATTTGTCTGCTGTGGGAGCAGTCTTTGCATATAACCTTTGGACCTTTGATGGACGTGGATAGTAGCCAATAAAAAAGAAGAAGGACGTGGATAGATGACAGAATTGCTCTCTCAATATTGCTTTGAAATGTTATTGTTCTCAAGCCTGTCATAGCGGTATAATCCAGCAAGACATAGTCAATAAATATGTAGAAGAAGAAGAAGAAGAAGAACCTTTGATCAAGGTGCTCATTAATCGTCATTACAATAAATGAAGCTTTGGGGTATTTTATTATTATAATTTTCATTTACCTGCCGCGAGTTTCGTGTTGTACGGAATGAAACAAAAGTAGACGTTCTCATTTTAATTATTTACAAAATCTATAATATTGTATCCGGTATATAATAACTAAATTTTCACGTCGATAAATTATTCAGCATAATTAAAATTTAAGATAATATGATACGTATAATAAATACACTATAATCAAAATAATTAATTTATAATAAAGACTTGAAGTATTTATCTTTGCGATTGCCATCGCGTAAGTATCTTTTTTATTCAGCAATATACAAGGAATTTTTTTTTTTCGTCGTATACGTATCCGTAAAGTACGCATTTTATGGATTCGTATCTGTAAAGTAAAAATACAAGTCAACAGCCTTAAAACAGATCGTACGCACATTACGCTACCATGGCGAAAAATAGTAGTGGCACCATGGGCGTAAAGTTGAACTTTACGCCCATAAGTCATATGCGTGCCCTATAGGGCTGGCATAGCTGTGGTATGAAAACTTACTTCAATCTTATATTATCTTCTAAAAACTAATTTTTGTTGTCTTCTAAATAAGTTAATTATTTTTAGATCTATTATTTGTAAGACAAATTAGTCCCATACCAAATGAGTAAAGCCAATTTTTTATCTTCATCTTTTCCGAAATCTTTCAATCCCGAACATAGTCTAATTTACATATAAACATATATGATTATATCGTGGTTTTGTAATGATTGTAACGGTCTACCTGTCCAGTGTGTCGAAGTTGTAAATGATAACACAAACAAATTTGCTCTTCGTCAACGCTTTGAGCTTTTATTAAAACTCCTTTTGAAGACTAAAAGTTGGCTAGTTGGTTAGTCAATCGTTACAGAACCATTACATATAAACAGTTCTGAATTATTCTAAGGACATAAGCACTTTTCTTTCTTCTTTCTTCTTGTTATATTGAATTCTTTAAATCACCAGATATTGAATTTCTGGAAAATCAACGCATGACTTTCTAGTACATACGTTATCTTAACAAATTATTATTTACAATGCGCGTTTTCCCATTGGGGGAAAAGCCAGGGGAACAGCCAAGAATTCGAACAATGAAAACACTTTCATCGCTTCTCGGAAAGAGCGCTGGGAAATCGCGTCCGAGTAAGGAGAAACGGAGAAAAAAAGGTTCTATGGCTGGGTTTTCGCGTCGCAGTAAATTTTCAATTCATCGATAAAGGAAGTAGGGACCAATGAATGTCGACGGCCGATAGGACTGAGCATATCCTTTGTGCTGCCCTGCCAAGGTCAGTCTTTCTTTTCTTTTATTTTTTCCCTTCTTCGATTTTCGTACTAATAAAAATAACCTCTGGAAATGGAATAATGCTATTTCGCAAAAGACGAACGACCATTGTTAACGCTACAGCGTTGGTTAAGTAAATGTTGACGATTTGGTTCCTGAATCATTCATGTAGACTGTAATGATCTCAAATGAAAATGTTTTCAATCATAATTAACTGACGATAGTTTTCATTAAAGAAGAGATTAAAATATATATCACGTGCTTACGAGTTAAGTTCTTAGACACCTTTGCTTCATACTAAAACTGTACTCGGTGCAATAAATAAAATACTGCTATAGGTCACAATAATCTCAATAAAACCAAAAGTAAAACGTACCTTTTAATTAATCCGTTTCTTACGCTACTACTTTAGAGCCACAAAAAGCATTTTACTTAACATTATTACACACAATGACTTCGAATGGCGTTCGTACCTTACACGCAGCTAACACATTACCATGCTCTTCCACCCAACAATTTTCCACCTCAGACCGCGAGGCCATAACGAAATCAACAATTGCACACCACCTCCTCGGCCAACCCCGCCAATTACCGTTAACGAGGGCCGCGGTGCAATCGACGCGATGGACCGCAGCCGGAATAATGGCCTTGCATAACATTTTCCCGGACCATTCTCTCTCTCTATCCCTCTTCCTCCTTCTTCGCTCTATAGCAAAGGGGCAGCCAAGGATCGAAGATCAGAAGCGATAGGAAAAATCGAGGCCCCCGGGACGCGAAGGGTGTGCCCGATGGTAATGTATACGGGGCTACTCCAATTGAATCCACCCCCACGCCTCGGCTAAGACAAAGACGAGGGACAGCCCGAGGGGGTGGAAGCGAGAAAGAGAATTGTAATAAGTAGAGACGAGTGGGTAGGTGAGAGGCGATGGAATGGAGAGATTTAGTGGGGAGTATGCTGAGAGAAAGTGATGGAAAAAAGTTGTAGGGCACACCGGGCGCCCGTGAAGAGGGGGATTAGGTGATTTGGTGTTATATGATGTGTCGTTGATGGAAAATGCAATTGGCTTGTATCGGACTTTCTATAGTTTTACCCGACGTGATGCCCATGTCGTTTCGGGATTTCTGCGTGATTCTGTAACCCTGGCTAATAAATTGGAAAGTTTACCGCTATACGTGAGGTAGATTTTTTTTAGGATTTACTATACATTTGTTGCGAGATTTCCGATACACAATTAGTGTATCCGTTTACTCTCCTGATAAAGGCAAGCTACGCCTGTAAGAGGAAATGCTATACTTCTACTGCATGTTCTGCGCAAATTAATTTGAAGTGAGAAATAGTGCGGCTATTAGTCTTCATTAAATTAAGCTTCCATTACATTTCACTATTGATTTTATTTATCCGTAATTTTTTCTTCATAATTAAAAGAACGATTTGATTATAAAATTAGTTAACGTGAACCAAGCCACGAAAGTTCTAAATTAATTAAGAAATTTACACGGCGCAATTAAGACGAATCATATAAAATAGATTCTCTGAACCGCGCCAAAAGAAAGCCAATCATTGAATTAAATTGTCCAGCGAACAATGACCTATGTAACGCGACAAACCAGCCACCGATACAAGTAATGCACGTAACCTCGTAACTCACACACAAAACATGACTCTTTAATTGCCGACTTTCAATCACACGCCACTCTCCGCAAACGATGCGCTCGTTGCGCACAAAAGGGTTGCTTCGCTCGCTACTCGTACGCGCCGTTAATCTCCCTTCTTCCGCTTCCCCGCTGAATAAAATACAGCGCGCACGCGAAAATAATCAGCATTATCAATCATTCCGAGTACGAGTCTCATTCACGTTTTCCATTCTCTTGGCTTTTATTGCCCTTATACGCAGCGCGGTCTTTTCCTCTCGCTGGTCATTGATTTTCATGGACGAGAGAGGAAATATATAGATATAGGTACTATAGGAGCCGCTAGAGTTATATATAGCGAGCTCTCGAATCGCGGAAAAAAGCTTCTTTATGCGGGAGTTAAATATTTCTGCGCGCGCTCGTGGTATTGTACACGCGGCAGTAAAGACGATTTATAACTCTTTCGTTCGATCTTTCCCCCCTACCTATCTTTGGTCCGCGTGTATTGTTAATGTAATGGTCTTCGCGCGTGGACGATGTCTTTTTGCGGTGGGGTAATTGCAGCAGCGCAGCGTGCTCGCAGCGCCCGGGGAGTGCAAGGCTATATCTGAATGCAAGTGCGATAATTGGGAGATTGCGGAGGTTGGGTTAGTTATTGGTGAAATTTTTAACAATAGAGAGACGCTATATGGTTGTTGTGCGAGGAGGAATTTGGGTACGTGAGAATAATTGACGTTGATATAGAATTGGCTTTTGAGGGACGGTTTGAGGCTTTTCAATGATGCCAGTCGAATGAATTTGATTTGCTAATGGCGGATATGATGTATAATTTCGAATGTTTTTAAAGTTGACATTCATTCAACGTATTGTTGATTCACTGGAGTTTGTATCGAATGTGGTAAATAGGATTGGTATTTAGTAATTATTCAAATGTATAGCTGAAGAATAAAGGTGGTATTTCTTATGAAAATGCGATACTTGTTCGTTAAAAATGTTTTATGCAACTTT
Organism: Torymus auratus; assembly: GCA_900474315.1. Classification (NCBI taxonomy): domain Eukaryota; kingdom Metazoa; phylum Arthropoda; class Insecta; order Hymenoptera; family Torymidae; genus Torymus; species Torymus auratus. Next base: position 10,905 of record UXGD01004909.1, read on the forward strand.
GTTTTTGCTTTTAAGCTGAAAGAATAACAAAAAAAATTTGTCACTTAAGAAACGGCTAGAAATAAAGTGGTCGCTATAACATTGAGTGTGAAAGATAAAATAAATGAAGAAAAAAATGGAAAAAACAAATGATTTTCTTGTATGCCTTTAACGAGTTGCCTGCATAAGCTAAATCATTTATAGTTGCTCATTTTCTGCTTATTGATGATTGAGTCAATTTATTGAATAGCTATAAATTAAATTCAATAACAATATTACATGCATACCAAAAACTTTTCTCTTCCCTTATAAAAAAAAAGAAATTACTATCAACGCTTAACAAAGTCTTTTCCATCCTTTTATAAAAACATCAAACGAGCAGTTGAACAATATGCCATACCCCGAACCTGTCGAACCGATATTCCAACACTTCACACTTACCTCTCCGCTCCTTATCACTTCCGTGATTTCCGAAAAAGTCGAAGCGAAGAAAGATCTCCGGCACGTGCTTGCTCGTCCTTTTGCAAAAAAGAAGAGAGAGAGGGAAAGAACGCGCGGGCTCTCACAAATAGCGCCCGCGTCGCGAAAGCTCGCGAAGTGGACCTTGCTTAAAGGGATTTTCCTCGAAGATCTGAGAAAAGTCTCGAGGAGCGAGAAAATAACGCCGCTGAAAGAAAGGGTGGAGAGCATTTTTCAAAGGGAGTCGACAGCCGCTGCACGCTTGGACTATGCCTTCTTCAGGTGGCGCTGGAGAAGGAGAGAGATAGACAGAGAAAGGGAAAAAACTACTCGCGGTGTTCTCCGATGCCGGAGTTTGATATCTCGCGAATCTTCGCGCGCGGAGTAGGTGCCGTGAGAGTTTGTCCATTGTCGCGGCTTGAAAGTTGGAGTGGTTGAGGGTTAAATGTGGGGTGTAATTACTTTGGTTACACTGTGATTCCGGTGACGAATGAAGGTTGAATAGTTCGGTTTTGATTCTTATGATATTAGTAAAAGCGTTTTAAGTCGCTTGATTCTTTCCCGTGTATAGAGAAATCTCGGTTGAGTCTGAAGAAAGTCTAGCATTTGTTTGACTGACGTAACGATCCGGCGCGTATCTCTAGACTTCTCAAAGTCCATATAGAAATGTGGAAAAAGACAGGTTTTATCTATTATGAGCAAACAAAACATTTGACGAAATTTGTTTTCTTTAAAGTAGATCCATACAGTTGGTGAAAGATACAAAATGAAGTCTAAGATTATTCTATATATTTGTAAACATAGGAAAAATGAAATTTTCTTTTCACCCCGACAAGAAATTCTTTCCGCAAACTTTTTGACATGCCTAGATAAGAATATGTAAATTCAAGTACTTTGACGATTCAATAACTATTTTCAGTTCTTCTGATAAAACTCATTTTACGAAATACGCCTAAAACAAGAAGCACCATATCATTGTTAAATCATAGTCTTTCCGCCCCCATTCTATCATCAAAATCTACAGCATTTCATTTCGCGCTCAACAAACCCCTGCAAATAATTCAGAAGCACACCCCTCGTGTCACCTCTCCCCCATCTCTCTCTTTCTCTCTTCTCCGAAATAAGCTGTTTTTCGACTTGAAATCCTTAAAAAGATCGCGCGCCGTAGCTCCTTTATATATAGCGCAGGTGCACGGGGAGTTTATCAAGGGGACGTTAATTCCGTTGGCGGGCGGCGCTGCGGGCCGATATTAAAGGCGCCGCGTGGACGATAAATATTTAGAGTTTGAGAAATTCGGCGAGACGCGTGGCGGTAGCGGCGACGGCAGCAGCAGTGGGGAAAAGTTTCGTTTGGCTGGGCTGGAAAAATTTAGCTTCGTGGCGCTGTTTCGGAGGGTTTCTTTATTCTTCTGCTATTGCTGGTCGTGCATTATGTAGTTTAGAAATATATAATTATTATTTTGGTAAAGTTATTCATTATTTATCGAGTGTTATACAGCTGTAGTATTGATTATTGACTTTGTTATTTTTGTATTGTTTTACGTAATATTTTATTTAAACCTTACTACAGTATTAAAGAAAATCCTCATTCAGTAAAGCCACGGTGTCTGAATTAATTCCTATAAGTATATTTACGCTAAAGTTAATTTCAATGCAACGAATAAACTCTGATGGATTTGTACTGAAGAAAAATGCGTACTGTAATAAAATATTACAATAATTTTTCATTATAAAATATTGATAAAGTCGATAATACCATGATGAATATTTATTAAATAAATGCTCGCAGTAAATAATAAAATAATCATATTATAAAGTTAATCTACAAACATTACCGTGCATTACGAAAAGATTTAATAAAAAATTCAAGTTAATATCTGTAATTCTTTTTATATTATAATTACCCATTCTTCCCAGTGTCTCCCACTCTGCACATATAACATTTTCTCCATCTGACTGCTGACACTGTCTTTCTTCACATTAAATTCGCATTCTCTCTACTTAACACTTTGCCTCCACACCACGCGCCTGCCACAGAAAAAACAATTCCCTTATCCACAGAATCCTCAAACCTTACATTTTCCTTATTCTCCCATTATACTTCTCGAACTTTTTCTTATTCTCATTGGCAAACGTATATATACGCAACGCTCCCTCTATTTCATCTACACCAACTCGCTCGCTCACAGCCACCCTCCCACACACATAGCATTCGCAAACTTTGCCTCGCTTTTTTTCTCCCTCCCCCTCTCTCTCTCTTTCGCGCGCGACTCGTTTTCGCACTTCTAAAATTTTCTGCCGCCGCCGTCGCCCCCCGGCGAGCTATGATTTACGGCTCGGACACACGTGGAGCGAGCGCCCTGATCTATGCCCAGCGGGGCATCGCCGTAGTGAACCAATAAGATGTGTGGAGCAGAGAGAGAGAGAGAAGCATGGACGGAAGTGGGAGAGAGAGAGAGAGAATAGATGGGCTGTGGGTGAGAGAGAGGGATAACGAGAGTAGGAGGAGATGCGGGATTTATGTGTTATGCGAAATTAGTTTACAAAAAGTGTTACGGGGTCTGTTTGCATTCGATCTCGAGAAAGAATAAATGAAAAGGGGGTAACGAGGGACGCGTCTTCGGTCGAGCGTATAGAGTCTGGTTTAGCTTCGAACGATGATTGACTTTGGTGTGGGTTTGTTTGAACTGCGCTCGAATCATGGCGATCAATCATTTACAAGAACTTTATTATTTACTCTAGTATTATTGTACTCAATACATTAAGTTGTAATTCAATTAAACAATTAGAATGTTATCCACCTGAAAGTTAAAAAATTTCTCTCACAATTTCCAAAGTAATCCAATCGCAAACCTTTTCTTCATCCCATCGTCCCTCCCGCGATCCGATATTACAATACACGCCGCGCAACCGTCAAGCATCAATTATGCACCGGGCGGAGCTCTCCAACCCCTTCCCACCCGGCAGCACCTCATGCAGTTATATTCCATATCCTAATGGGCTAATCCATCTCTCGGTTCTCCTCCTCCTCCACCTCCTCGCCACCTTTTTTTCTACCACTCTCGTCTTACTTTCAATTACGCTCTCCTTTCCGCCCAACGTCATTACGTATTCCAGTCCCTGGCTTTCTTCCCCGGCTGTGCAGGAGCTCCGTCGGTGGCGCGGTAAATTACTGATTAGAGGAGAACGCGCGCCCGCGCGCACCGGCGCAATTACAATTTAAACGCGCCGAGGCATTAGATCTCGTTGCGCGCTCTATATACACCGATGCCCCGCGGAATAATTCAGCGCGCAATTTCCATGAGTTTCACCGGCGTGACGTCCGGCGTTTCTTGTTCTTCTACTTCTTCTTCGGGTGCAGCTCGTGGATTCTTTGCAAGCGATGTATATTATACGCCGAGGTGCAGGAAAAATGGAAGAATTCTTCGTGATGTTGGAGGAAAGTGGTAGAGTGAGGTGAAAGGTAGGTGATGGAGACAGTTTGATAGAAAAATGTGCGTTTTGGGGTTGTATCTTATGCGGTTAGGAGGTGACGAGAATTTTAAAAATTTATTGTATCTACGTATTCAGGTGTTTAGGTCTGCACAAGTGATGGTGAATACAGAAAAATAATGAAATTGTACTTGAAGAAAGAGATTTTATAGAATATGTAAGAAATTGATTGAATGTATGATTAACTTATATAAACCTATTCTAACATAGAAGTAAAAATAAAATGTATAAATGATGTTTGATGAGATGAGCAACATTAAAATGTATAAAATTGATAACATCTTGTATTCAGTATTTAATTGTTAATGTTGTTAAATTAATAAAAAAAATTTATTGTCGTTTCATTTCTATATATCAATTTAATCTCATAAATTTATGCTAAATCTAAATGAAGAGCATTCTGCTACAGTGCATCACTTCAATCTATTTATGCATGTGTGATTCCGCCGTAACTTGCCCAAGACAGGCTTAAAAAAGTTTGATACTTAGATCGCTTTAAATCTAAGTTGGAGTAGGTTTTTGCTCACTATTATAGCATGTACAAAAACTTGTACGAAAATTCATATTGTATTATAATGTATAAATGAACTTACCATTAACTTGAAAAAAATGTCTAACTTTTTTATATGGAGCATTACAATAATGTAAGTAAGCAGTTAAGTATTCTTACGGAACTGACATATTTTGCTTTTTTTTTAAATTCCGGAATGAAATATCAGCTCGCATTTGCAATGCAAATTTGCATTTCAAATTTTCGACGTGTCAGCCACGTGCATATTTGAATGGTATAATGTATAGTTTGTAAAACTACGGATTAGTAACGCTCTATAGTGATCTAGCCTACTTTTGAACATCGATATTGTAGCATTCAGCATTTTTCGGAAACCCACGGACAAAAAGTAAGCCTCTCGTAATAATTATGAATAGCATTTTTTAATAGTAAAACTATAAGAAATGTGTTGTGTTAA